>OMLC01065987.1:0-35906 GCA_900302585.1 Regalecus glesne | reverse complement strand
TATATGTATATATATATATGTGTGTGTGTATATATATATATATATATATGTGTGTGTGTATATATATATATATATATATATATATATATATATATATATATATATATATATATATACACACATACATATTTGATAAATAGAAATAAAATCAACCCCCCGTCAACAAGACTAGTCAAAGTTTCAGTTAAAAGTTTGACACATTAAGCATTTAATGGCATGACCGATTATATGTTAAATTATCCCATGACATCTACCAAACACACAGCCTAAAAGTATTTTATATGTATCCTCAGGGATAAAAACATACTGGAGAATGAGAATGCACAAAATCACCATTTTAAGAACCAATATCTCTTTCCTCTCTGTCCTAGACTTGTGAGACTAAGAAAGAAAGGACCAAGTCATTAGGCAACTCTTCTTTTGGACATCTAATGATATCTTTCCTTAATGCATGACATACACAGGAGGCATCCCAATGAGGAGTCGGACGAGTCATTGGGGTACCACTGGGGATCATGGCTGGGCGAGGGGATCCAGCCCTGGGTTGGGCTCACTGGAGGTGAGGAGGTCAAAAGCTTGGAGCCATCACTGTTGTTAATTTTAGCTGGGGAGAGGGTGGCCTCTTCACCTGAAGTAGAATATGCAGAATTATATTAATCACATAAACATATTTTATAAAATGTCTATTTTATACTAACGTAAAATACAGACCATAATTGGCAGAGTTGATGGCAAGCTCAATGATTGAGTCACTGATGTGTGTTTGGGGTTCTCCAGGGGCCAAAGCCTCTTCTGGAGGCCCAGGCAGGGAGATGTCTAGGAGTGAGGCAACACTGGGTGGTGAGAGGAGTGAGTCCCCACTCGTTGCCACTCCAGGAGAAGGTGGGGGCTGGCCATTCTAGAGACATAGAAAGTTAAAATGTTGGAAGTTTAAAATAATACCCCTGTTTAAAAGCTTTTTCTATTTTAAAAGATATACAGTTTTAGCTATCATTTGTGGTATTGAATCAGTTTGTAAAGAAATCAGGCTACAATATCCATATTAAATATCAAGCGGTGCAAAATAAGCATTTCTATCCACCCCCACAACATGGGAACTAATCGTGACAGGTAAAATGGACCACTCATTATGTGCACAATAGTTTTTTCTCACCTCTGGAGTGTTGTGCTGGAGAAGTTGCGTGTCTGATTCCCCATCAGTAACGATTGTGGAACCAAGCAGGTTGCTGCTGTCGACATTAGAGGATTCGAGCTCCCGAGAGGGGCTACCAGGGATGATGCCTGCAGTCTTAGCTGCCAAGTCAATGGCACCTGAAACAGTAACAACAAATCCAAACACACCTGAGAGTTGTGCAATTTGATTTGACTGTGATAAAAAGGAAGATACTTAGTCCAACAAGTTGAAAATAATTAAAATATAAAATGTTATTAGTTAAAGCATAAGCAGTTTAATACAAGCCAATACATACTGGAGAGCTGGTTGGTTGTTGCAGAGCTCAGGTTTGCAGAGGAGGATTTGGAGGGAAGGGGGCGGGAAGAGGGGGCCAGGCGGGCTTGGATTGGCCGGAAGGAGCCAGTTCCTGTGGGAAGAAACAGGAAGTTAGATGGATTTCAACGGAGTTCTGTTTGAAACGAGATGGATGGCTTTGCTATTCCAATAACTCATGTTATTATTTCTTATTGGGACTGTACAAATTACTATGGGTGCAATTGTACAACAGAATCTTAGAATCATGCAAGATCATATTTGTGATCTTTCAGCAGACTCATGTCATACGCTTACTTTAAAAGGGAATGCTGTCATCTGACAGTGTACAAAAACACCTCTTTTAAATCTTGCAACATGTAATTCTGCTTAGGACAAAGAAATCCTAAAAGATAAAAGCAGATATAGCACAAGTTTGCCCCCATCTTCTATTCTGAATCTCTCAGTATTTATTGTTGGGATCCCTACATCATCTGAAGACCACAAGCCAAGTCTTTTGATTGGGGGGAGGTCAAACAATAAAAAATAATCCCAATAGCCAAACACCTGTGTTTTTGAATGCAGAAATCTAAGGATCAAGGGGCTGTGAATTGTTGACTTTGTTAATATCAGTACCAATTAGTAAAAACCTGCCTGCTGCAGACAACAGTACTCTATAGCAGGTTTTTGAGTTTTCCCGTGTACCTGTTGCTGAGGAGTTGGAGAGAATAGAGACGGAGCACACATGCTGAGGAGAGTCGCCAGTAGTGCGGGGAAGCAGGGTTCGCTGGGGATGAGAAATAACCTGATGAGCACATAGCGCGGTTTCCTTTTTTGATACCCTGAGCTGACATTATGACAGATGGATCAAACAAATTAAATTTTTAGAGATAAACTACATGAGGGCGGGGTTGTTATTGAACTCCCCCAAGTGAGAGGTTCCTTGAATTAAATACACTAGAGATGATCAACCATTGTTTTTGAACCCATGACTATAAACTTTTGTACATATATTTATCTTATATGTATACAGGTATATAGATAAGTTTCTATTAGGGGTATGCAATTTACAAATAAATGTTGGAAAGTCTAGACTTGTCTTTTTTAGGGCATTATTTTACCCCCCATTATCCCATTTGATTTTCCAAAACTGTTTACATACTTTTCTAGACTTCTTACTTCCATAGCAATACCACAATATGGTTGATGATACTATTCTATGGAACCAGTATTCTCAGAAATTGATCTCAGTGGGGTTAAAAAAAGATTATATGAAACAAGAATGTGTGTTTGCCATAATATTACAGAATGAAGACAAAAACCTCCCCCCTTTCTTACCTGAACAACAAGTGGCTTCCGTAGCTGTCTGCTCCGAGGTTTTCTCTGTTTGGAAAGGAAAAGATCTGAATGCATCTAAAAAGGAGAAGAAAAAAATCCTGTAATCTAGACATCTCAATGACAATTGTCTAAATTTAGCTCTCAAAACAATTGCACAGACCATGTCCATCCATTATCAATCACTTATCCAAATTTGGGTGGCAGTCATGGTGGAGCCTATCCAAGTGCTCATTGGGCAAATTGCAGGGTAATATCCTGGACATGTTACATCATAGTTATCAAATAAATCATTGTCTAGCTTCTTGAGACAGAAACAGCAGTCTGAGGATCAAATACACAGTGGTATTTTGTATAGACTCATTTTCTCAAGTTTTAATGAAATTCAAATTGAGGGTCTCAGGACAGAGGGTGTTATCCTTTGTAGTTTACTATATTTATGCAAGTTTCAGCTCTCTGAGAGGACAACTTTAGAAAATTACGGATGAAATCAACCATGCAACTATCCCTCAAGTGACCATACCAAAACAAACAGCAGTGGCTGTACTCAGTCCATTAACTCCATGACATATCAGTCACAACCATATTTGTTTGAGTGTGTGTGTATAGACCCTTCCTCCATTTGTATCAAGCTATTTTTATGCAAACTGTATAGAGTTCCAATTAATATAGGCCAAATAGAGAAGTCGTAAGTATCAAAATACACCCCCTAATGTTGCAAAACCAATATCTATGCTCAATTAGGGTGGAAATCTTGCTACATCAATAAAGATATTATACAATAAAAACTGAAACAGCACTTCCAAATTGTCAAGATGGTGAATAATTCTTTCCAACCCTTTTGTTTTCCATGAAATTTGAGATGAGACATGACGCATTGGCCTAGTGACTCTAAGTGTGAAGACCTAGTGAGTCTCAATCTGTTCCCTGTTGCTTTTAGTTGTGAATACGATCAAAACCATGTGGCTGGCATGACTGATCATCAACACCACTTTTAAGTTTTGAACAGCAAACTTACTTACAAGACTACTTACACTGATGGAGTCAAGCTGCTGCCTGAAGGCTAGCTCTGCCTCTTTATTGGGAGAGAACATTCTGGAATGTCGTGAACTGTTGGGTGGCAATGTGGTGGGAATGGCGAAAACGCCACTTTCAGAATCACTACCTGGCGTTGACCCCAGCAGAGAGCGTGGCAGGTTACGACCCCCTATGGGGAAGATAAGGAGGAAGCCAGGTTAGATTGACTTGGTTTTAAAATGAAAATCCCAGCAGGTTTTTATCCTTACTCCTCTTAGAGAGTGATGCCTCAGGTGCAAGTTGACAAAATTGCAAGATATTCTTGAGGAACAAGACTGGGAATACTCTGTAAGATTGTGTGTGATCATTATGATCATGTATGCTTGGTAGAGATGAAATGGTATGAAAATGTCTTATCAGGATTACAGTGACCAAAATCAAAGTTAACAGCATAATTCATTTTAGTATTGTTAAAATGTACGTAAAATGTTCAATACTGAAACACACACTAAAATAATTTCTCCAACTTTTATATTGAAAACCACAAACAAAACTGTAAGCACATTGCCCTTTCAATCAAATCTGCATTAACATTAAAGAGGGCATCACGTGACCATGAAAAGTAACTGCACATCACAGATAAACAGCAACCAAAAAGACATTTCTTCACGTTGTATGCTCAAGTAATGAAATCTAGTCTTTAACAGCACTGGTCCTGCTTGAGAAAAAGAGCTCATGAGGGCAGTTTCACTGTTTTATGTATTGCTGTTGGGGGGGTTCTGTTGTTGAGCCCAACTCTGTGATTTAGCTTGCTAAAGAAGCATTTTTTAATGAAGTTTCTCTAGTGCAGGTTTAACTGAACACAAAAACCACACTTAAGACTTATGTCTGGTCCAGGGGCAATGAGAGGCGATAACATGAATGCATAACAATCTCTGATCTGTAACAAATTTCCAATAATAAAGAATTAAAATAACAAAAACCTATGCCTAGTTTACATGTAAATGGGTATTTTTGAAAACATGGCATTTTCAATGCGTTTTGGCCTCTTGTCCACACACACAAACTGATATTGTGAAAACACAAATGTCAAGATACCTGAGGCTCCAGGTGTTGGCAGTAGTAGTTTACCCCCTCGAACAGATGGCTGCTGTCGACCACAGCTTGGACTCCGCACCCCTGCTGTAGGAGCCTTGCCTGGAGGAGTTAGAGTCTGAGGCTGTTCCTCCTGGGGAGTCTTGAGTGGTGATGTAGCTGTAGAGCAAAGCTCAGGAGCCTGTGGGGAAGACAAGAGGATAAGCCAATGACACCGTCCTCCATCTCTATGGTTTTTCACAAAACCATTTTCAGCAGTGCCCTGCAACAGGCACATATACATATACTGTCCAGTACAATTATAATGTTATATTCTCCACTGAACAGTGGCACCGCGGTTAGCACTGTTACCTCACAGCAAAAAGGTCCTGGGTTCGAATCCCGTCCCAGGTCCTCTCTGTGTGGAATGTGCATGTTTTCCCCATGTCCAATTACGGATCCTCCAGGTACTCTGGTTTCCTCACACCATCAAAAAGACTGCAGATGTGAATTAACTTGAAGCTACAATGGCACATCAAACGGGGAGATTTATGTAAAAAGTGGCACATGGTTCTTTTAACAATACAAAATAAAAATGAACAGATGGCAGTGTGTGCCTTGATCAAGGACCTCACTGGCATTTACTTAGAGAGGGGAATGTATTAATCAAAAGCCCAAATCTCTCTAATGATTACAAATAGTTTTAAAGTAACAAACCCAAATTTCCAAGTATACTGAGCAAAACTGACCAAATACTCAGGGTTATTAAGGGATTCATTGAACAAAAATAACCAAGACAATATCCAGGAAATTCCCCACAACCCCAGCTTTGTATCAGCTAGACATCCATCACTAGTTTCTGCTGCTACATGTCCTGTATTGAGTTTTGACTAATCACATTTCAACATGCAGCAACTGCAATCTACAAACAACTGGTTCACTTATGAACTGGAATAAACATTTGAGCTCTTAAAAATTAAGTTTGCTATATGGCTATTTAGAATATTGGGATTGCCTGTAGCATTGCACGTAAGGACTTCCTCATAGTACATTTAAACTTTTTTAAAGCTAATTTTGATGTTTAGACCATTTCTTAAGACTGTAGCTGCAGCAGATCTTTTTTTTTTTACATCTCTCTTTCCTTTTGATCAACATCTCTTTCCACACAGGGCCCGGAGGTGCATCATGTGTGCATATAAACAAGCTCTTTTGTAGCCTGGGTCACAATTCCAACTAGGCTCACACAAGGCCCCATGCTCTGGGAGTATTAGCAGCGCCCGTCACCCTGACATCTCCACCATGTGCCTCTGGCTATTACACCCACCCCTCAACTCCTGAGAGGGGGTTTAATGCCTTACTGTACAGCCATGTCTGAAGCATAATAGTTAAATGCTACGGACTATGTAGAGTCATGTTGGATCAGACTCAAAGAGGCAGATTGATTGGGAACAGAAAGGTTTTGCTGCACCTGTTTGAGTGGAACAATTGATTGTGAACCAATTTATGATTGGTTCATAGAACTGATTAATTTTCATAATAAATGTCCGCACATAAACATGCCCAAACCCAATATCAGAAAGTTACATATATAGTATAGGAGCAGTGAGCAACCACCATGTGGCACTTGAGGAGCAGTGTCTTGCTCAAGGAAACCTTGACATGCTTTCTGTAGGACTGGGAATTGAACCTACAACCTTCCGATTGCTAGACAACTGCTCTACCCACTAAGCTATGCCATCCCTTAAATGTATGTTTGCTTGTTATTATACTGAAAGTAGATGTAACTTGTTCAAATTTCCCTGGTTAGGGGTTTTAAGGGTGCAACTTAGTGAAATTTGTTCTTACCAGGGGTTTTGGATTGACCTCTGTTGCCACGAGCCTGAGCAGGCAGCGTAGAACACGGTGTGTGGTGGAGGGCAGATGAGGTTGTGGGAACGCTTGTCCATTTTCTTCAGCAGGAGGCAAAAGTGGTGCAGTTGGCTGCCACTCATACTCCAGCTGCAGCTTGTTGGGCTTCCCCAGCATCAGGTAGAGCTCTGCCAGAGTGACATTCTCTGTACCGCGGGCACTCCAGCCTTCCTCTCTGATCTGATCAATAGTCCGCTCTTTGGCTGTCGGGGTAGTGCTGCCCAGCTGTGGGGGTCCCTCATCTAAGCCAGCAACGTGAGCCTTGACCAGAATAGTCCGGGCAGCCTCAGGGGAAGAGGTGTTGGTATTCTGCTCCTCCTTATACTGATCTGATGAAGCATCTGACAGCCTCTCATTGTCTTTGGCCCCCACTATCCCACTACTGACCTCCAATGCAATATATGTTTTTCCCTCATCCTGTGACCCCAACCCACTCCCTTCCACACTGGCAGCCAGGATCTGCTGAGTGGAGGGTGGCAGAGATAAAGGAAGCGGTTTCCTCTCCTCTGCTTTAACAGAATTATCTGGTAGAGGTTCAGGAGTAGGAGGCTCAGGCCGACGACTGTCAACCAATATTGTAGTACTGGCAGAAGACGTACTACCACGTCCTGATTTAGCACCACCCCGGGGGGGTAGAACTGCCTGGATTCCCAGAATTTGGGCTGCAGGCAGTTCTTTCAAACCAGGGCGATTCTTGCCACTCTCCTGCCAGTGAACAGTGCATGAGGCCTTGGAGTGGACGACGCGTGCTACACCAGGCAGTGGACTCAATGTGCTGCTCTCGCTGGGATAAAGAAATAGCTCCTCCTCTTGTTGTAACTTGCTGGGGGATGCTGTACTAGGCTGGCTTCGTTCCAGAGCCTCTCTCTCCTGGAGACTTTTCAGCTAGAGGCCTCAGCATCAAGGAACCAGACAAACTCAAGCGGGTTTGACACAAAAGTATGAAAGATTGTCTCATTTTCAAATTTCATATGTATACACCTTGGTGTTTGTGGAGTGCATCAGAACTTGTTACTAACAAATTGTTCTGAAAGGATACAATTCGCTGGTCGTGAAAGGCCCATTTCTGTTTCAGGTACTCTATTAGGCTGGAGACTTTCCTGTGGAGCTCCACCATCATCCTGAGTTTAGAGATGAGACCAAAAATCCAGTTTACCAACACTGAACAACAAAACCAATATTAAAAAAAGCTGCTGTGATATGATGGTGTTACTAAGCATTAGGTTTACTTCTCCAGCCCCGGCTACCTATTGTGCTTCACACATACTTCGAAACAGCTACAGCAAAACAACTGACCACAGCTTCTCAAACTAACATTTAACAAGTGGTTAAAAACTATAATAATCCTATGAAGAAAAGGCATTTATTTTATAAAACTGATCAAAGCTTGTCATTGAAACACACAAGGTAGCACATGCAAAAGAACAAAAAAAGGCCAAGTAAAGTACATTCAAATGGATAGATGATACAAACGTTTTTGCGACTGTATTTACCAGTAGCAAAGTAATACTAGAATGGGATGTCAACACAGATTCAAATTTTTCTCATCCATTTTTTACAGTCGTATCTAATGTCCTAGCTTGATCATTAAACTCTTGAGATCCCAAAATTAAGGACTTTGGTAAATGCTTTTATTAACACAAAACTGTACTATCAGTTGAGTTGGTAATGTATTCAATAGCTCAAACTCCTTATTTCACTCGATGAACATAATGCACCAGCTTTACATTAAGGTCCTCTGGATAAGCCTGTTAACTAAATGACAAATATGTAAATTCCTGTGAACCCCCCATAAAGATATGACGCAAAAACGACTTGACAGCTATCAGACCTGACCTGAGACGGGGGTTGTGGGCCAAGCTTTGAACACGGACCCAGGAGTGGTTACTGCGTGGCTGGAGCTCCACTGCCACCCTCAGGGGGAGACGCACTGGTTTCTGGTCCTCTTCATCACTCATTCCTAGAAAGAAAGAAAGACCAAGTGAGACGGAAACACAATGACATTAATTGGGAGAAAGGGCTCTTAGAGATATTCACCTCTAAGCCAGCACAGACAGATTTTGGGTGGACAGGCCAGCTCTCATAATTTTTGAAAGTAAACTGAGAGAATGGAGAAGGAAAGAGAATCAAGCCATTCTGGAAGATATGTTGCCAACCAAGCGCAACACCATAATAAAATCTATGCTGCCTCAGCTTGCATAATTAATCTTGTACAATCTTTTTTTTTGTTTTCAATTATATATCAGTTTCAGTTCAATATTGTTGTGGACACTTGTAACAACCACTTAAATTAGGTGTAAATAATTCCTCTGCTTTTAGCAGCCAGTGTATGTGTATATGGACTACTCAATGTTCACATCCACAGGACTTGAGGATGCAGATCCATGACAGAAACTGCAGAACTGCAACCTTTGTCAGCAAGACCAACAAGTGTCATTGCACTTGATTTAAAAAGTTCCTTGTCAAGACTGATTACTGCTTACTGATTGCTGACTAACCCAAATATCAAATGAGTAAAAGATAAGACCTAAAAATAAAAAAGAGAAATTCACATCACAAGCGGGACTATGCATTACCTTTGTCATTTGGAAATATTTAGTCTTTAAGACAGATGCTGAGCAAATTTGACCAAAGTGCTGTTGCTAAATGTCAGTGATATGCCAAATGTAACTGTTTTATGATTGTAAAAGCCATAAGAATGAGTGCCTTGAATGCCTCAAGAGCCAACGACCCCTCTCCGCTACATACACTATACTGTCAAAAGTTTATGAACATCCCTTCTAATTAGTGGGTTTGGCTATTTCAACCACACACGGGTGCATAAAATCAAGCATAAAACCGTGCAAACTCCATGAGTCAACATTGATGGTAAGAATGGGTTGTATTAAAGAGCTTGTTGACTTTCACTGCGGTGCTCTCATAGCATGCAATTTTTCTAACAAGTCAGTTTGTCAAATTTGTGTTCTACTAGAGCTGCCCCGATCAATTGTAACTACTTTTATTATAAACTGGAAACATCTAGAAGGAACAACAGTTCAGCAACACAGAATGAGACTTCCATGTGCTGAAGGCCGTAGCAAGTAAGTATCAACTGTCCTCTGGCAATATATACTACCGACTTCTGGAAGCAACATTAGCACAAGAACTGGCTGAGAAACCACACACAAGCCTAAGATCATGATACGCAATGGTGAGTGACGGCTGAAGTGGCACACCGCCATTGAACTCCGGAGCACTGGAAACATGTTCTTTGTAGTAAAGAATCAGGCTTCACTACCTGGCAGTCTGATGGATGAATATGGGTTTGGCAGATGCCAGGAGAATGCTACCTCCCCAAATGCAGTGACAAATATTGTTTTAGTTTGGTGGAGGAAGAATAGTGGCCTGGGAATGTTCTTCATGGTTTGGGCTAGGGCCCTTGGTTCCAGTGAAGGGAAATCTCAATGCCACAGAGCTTGGGGAAGGCCTTTTCCTGTTTCAGCATGATTATGCCTACATGCATAAAGCAGAGACCATAAAGACATGATTTACCCAGTTTGGTGTGGAAGAATTTGACTGACCGGCACAAAGCCCTGATCTTAATTCCATTCAACCCCTTTGGGATAAATTGGAAGGCCAACTGAAAGCCAGGCGTTCTCCCAAAAAACAGTGTACAACCTCACTAATGCTCTTGTGGCTGAATGGGAGCAAATCCCGGCAGCCATGTTCCAAAATTTAGCAGAAAGTCTTTCCAAATGAATAAAGGCTGTTATGGGAGCAAAAGAGGGACCAATTCCATATCAAATGTCCATGGTTTTAAAATGAGATGTTCAAAAAGCATATTTGGGTGAGGTGTTCAGGTATCTACATACTTTTGGTCACGTAGTGTAACTTTAGGTGGGGATTAATCGGGTGGATGACCGCAGGTCAGAGCAGTCATCTACACTACCTCCTCATCACTCTGTTCTCAGTTACCATAGAAACAAAATCCATATATACCACATGATGCCATTATCACACCACCTTCTAGAATACCTGCTCCTAACCATCTCAATGTGATGTGAACCAAACACTGATGATGTCATTTTGTTGATGAGAGTGGGTATTTGTATGCTCACCATCTGGGTCACACAGTTTCTTTAGTGCACGACACATTGGTGCTTTGATTCGCAAGTTCCTGCCTTTAGAGCGCACTGTGGTGGCCCTGTTAAAAAACAGATGGACACAATAAAGACAAAGATCATTTTATATTTATAAATCAATTTACCTGTAGCTATATAGACATATTTAAAATATTTATTCAGACAATGTATCAGAATATTTCCACCGAAACAAAACTTCCAGACAGGAACAATAAAACATGATCAATGATCATATCATAATTTGATTATGTCTACGGGCATGACCCAGCTATTGTAATTTCTTACTAGTTTATATTTAGAAGGTCCTGTTTAACATGAAATGGAGAAATCAAACATTAAAATCGAACATTAAAAATACCTTGGTTAATATCTTTTGCAATAATCCAGGTAAGGAAATCACAAAAAAGTTTAATCAGTTCATCTGGATATAGTGTTTATTGAACGAAACATTTCATCCATCACTCATACAGATGACATCTTCAGGCATCCCCACCTTATAAAAAATTCAATTGCATGATGACTGAAACCAACAACAGTTTCATATGTTAATTGCCCATTTACTGGAGTTTAAACAGTAATGTGTACTATTCATCGCAGATTGGTTGCGATCACAGCATTGTAAGATGGTGACAGATTTCTTTTAGCCCACCCCTCGGTTCGGGAATTGTCCTTCCCTCTTCACATAGATAGCCTCTGACTTTATTCAGACCAGCGTTCCTCCCTAACAAGGATCTGCACATCCTCATCCTTGAAAAAGTGGCCACTGGCCAGATGATGGGTGTAGACTACGGAGTCCTGACCTGATGGGTTAGCACTTCTATTTTGTGCCATCCTCTCGGCCAGTATCTGTTAGGTTTCCCCAACGTACAAATCATAGTAATCTTCCTGGCACTTAACAGAATATGCTATATTACTCCATTTGTGCTGAGGGACATGGGGTGGACCAATTTCTGGTGCAGCATGTTTCGGGGTTTGAAAACAATTGAGACAGGATTTTTGGAAATTCCGCATCTCGACTGTCCCCGAAACTCCGGTCCCATATGGAATCACCATTGGTTTACACTTCGGCAGCAGCTTTTGTCCTTCTTTCTTCGATCAGCTGGTTTACTGTAAGGGCGTCGTCCTGGCTTTAACAAACACCCAATTAGGACAACCACATTAAGCCAGACCCTGTTTAATGTGGGACTTCTCCACTTCCCCAGCTGCTGTGTTGGTGGGAATGTCCCGACCAACACAGCAGATCCACCCCTTGGATCAGGTGACCCGACACAAACGGAGCAATATAGTATATACTATTAAGTTCTGCGAGGATTACCATCACTCATACATTGGGGAAACCAAACAGACACTGGGCAAGAGGATGGCACAACATAGAAGAGCTAACACGTCAGGCCAGAACACTGCAGATACACCAATTTAAAGGCCAGTGGCCACTCTTTCAAGGATGAGCAAATGGTTGATAGGGAGGAACACTGGTTTAAACGGTGAGTCAAACAGACCATCTGTGTGACGAGGGAATGACCATCCCTGAAAATGTGTGTGTGTGTGTGTTCAGAGTACATCAGCCACCATTTTACAATGATGTGACTGCAATTATTACCCAATTCTCTGTGTATGGCATATTGGGCACGCATAAAGACATTGTAAATCTAGTTAATGTTCACAGTATATGAAAATAATTATTGTTTTTGGCTGTTATGCCATTGCATTGTTAGTAAGGGTGGGGATACCTGCAGTCAGTTGAAAATGAAGAGGTAACTTAGAAATGTTTCTTTTAATAAACAGTGTGGCCGGATGAACAGATCCCCTTTTTTTCACACATTTGACATGGTTTTCAGATGTTTATATAAGTAATTGGCAATGTAATCATTCTAATGTTTATGCAAAAAAAGTATATACCGCTGCTAATGTTCTTTGTAGTTTTCAATATAGATACTTGGTGAAATAATTTTAGAATGCGGGTCAAAACTTTGAGAGTTTTCAGCAACAATACTGATGGCTGTGATAATTTTGGTCATTATAATCATCATTCCAAATTTTCATACCATATTATCTCCATCAGGATTATTGCAGATGGGTCGAACAGTTAAGGGGTCAATGTAACTTCAATAGGCTTCCTGAAGGAACCAGGGCTTGAGCCACCAATCTTCCGATTACTAGACAATCACCCTACCTCTTAAGCTATGCTGCCCCTTGTCCAAATAATGATGGGTATATGTAACTGTGTAATATATTAGGATTTAATACCGACTTACCCCTGCTGAATGAGTTCATTGAGCTTTGCAACATTCTTATCATCCATTACTGTCAGGGGAGAGAAACAAACCAGAAGGCTATTCAGAATATCATCCGTCAGAATATCTGACCTGCACACTTAGAGTAATTGTCCCCTATGACTGGGAACATAACACACAACACTTAATGAGCTCCCATGTGTCACCCTGCCCCAATCACCAACAACAAAAACACACACAACTGACTTGAAGGGAATTTGTTCAAACACATGTAAGCTTTACTTACGTCCCCCGACCTTCTTGCGAAGCTCAGCATAACAGATAAGGCCGTATAACTCTTGGGAGGATTTCTTCAGCACCCGGGAATATACTGAGAATGAGGGGTGGAACAAATTATATCAGTCACTGACAAGTAACACAGGAAGTGTGGGTACTTCATGTGAAGAAAAACGTTAGCAGCTTTCCGAGTTGGCATCTACTACAGTCATTGGGACTGTTACTTATCAAGTGAGTTTCTTCCACAGATGAGAGGTCCATTTTTGGTGTCAGGATTAGTCCACATGTTGTGAGGGTAGATACAGACTCGGATGGAGTATGGGGGATTAAGGCCAGGTGCCCTTCCTGATGACCCGTGGTCGGTCTGAACTCACTACTTGTGACTCATCAGCTCACGGAGCTGAGTTTCTTTAAAAAAAAATTAAAAATAGAGCAGTTATCCATTTCTTCGTTTTTATGTGTCTGTTAGTTCACTTATTTTGTAAAGACGAGACTAGCAAACTAACCTTCTATCATTTATTTTTTATCATTTAGACAATTGCAAAGTGGGTGAGACAGTAGAAGATGAAGGTTAAAAAGCGCTAGTGGAGATTAGATCTTATATCAGTGGGGGCACATATGTCGTTCCAGCAGCAAGATTTAAGTGGTTTACCATCACGGAGCATAGGCTGAAGTATTTCTGACTTACTCATTCAAAGTTCCTTTCCAAATTTTATAGCTCTCCAGCTCTAGACATTTTAGCTGAGCCAATTTTCTCCCCCTGAAATATCACCTCTATCTGACTGTATGATCTTCAAGAGGACTCTGGTAATATGCACTTATACCAAGATGATTAGTAAAAGGCTGACCATTGGCAAAGTCTATGTGTTTGGAGATCTTGTGCCAGGTGCGGTAGTAGAAATGGCGAACTTGTTCCTTGTTCTTCACCATGTTGGCTGGCTTGCCCCTCTTCTTATACTTCATGGCAATATTGTTCTGGATAGCCTCAAAATCCTTCCCATGCTGGAAAAATCAAAACCAGAGGGAAGAGAAGCAGAAGTGAGATGTTAGGGTTCAATATAAAGATCCACACAAACACATTTTAATTTTGCTAATAGAAATAACACAATGTCAAATTCACATTTTTATCCCATGTCAACAAATGTCAAAATACTTCAAGCTAAATATCTTACCACAGTAATAAAACAATTAGATTCCACACTACCTCATAGAGACCCTCAAAGAAGCTGTTTTTATCCTCTGCACTCCATGACTCCCACTGGCGGCGGGCCCTCTTTTGGTTACCTGCTTGCTCCTCTTTGTCAGCAGGGCCTTGGGCCCTAGACGCCTTGGACACTCCCCCAGTAGAGCCAGTCACAGTACCTGACTGACCTGCAGCCCCATGGGAGGAAGAGCCATTCTCTGTACAATAACACAAGCAAACGGAGTCAACATGCCCATCAGCAGGGACAGCAGCAGAATAACCAAAATTATCAAAAGGGAAATTGGAAAAAAGAAATATAGGTCCACTGCCAACAAGTTTCCAGAGGACACACCCCAACTGTTTTTCTAAGACATGGACCATAGCCAACTTATATATAATTGCAACTATTCACAACTTGTTTTGGGAAATGTTAAATTACAGCCATGCAATCCCACCCTATACCACTGCACAACTCACAAAACTTCCTTTTCTGAGGTTTGGCTCTGGCAAAGATGTCCATGCCTATCATTAGGTCTAAAGCATACAGGTCCAAAAAAAAAACTAGTGAGGTACAGCCAAGTGTAGACAATGCTGAGTACAATGCCAAAAGCCATTAACACAAACAAGTAAAGCAAACTGCTGCAAGACTGGATCCTATTAGTTCGATCAAGTTTTCAGCCAAAGTCTGACTGTTTACAAATGTATAACTGTGAAACGTGTGCAGCTCAAAGGCTCTAGTCTGGCTATGTTTTCTTCAAAGTAGACAGACGCCAACATAACATCAGATCCAAATAAGCAGGTCTGACATTCATCAATCAGGTTGTTTATGCTTGGGTGACCTAAATATATTTCATGATGAGATCAGTGATTCTATCTTCTATCAATGAAAATATCCCACCATTCACTCCTAGAACTAGACCGGCCTATCAACCCTAATGTTTACATCCCTCAGATTTGTCAGCGTTTTACAGAACATGAAATGCCAAAACAGAGAACATATATGTTTATCTAAAGGAATAAAAAGTTCAGTTTTGTGTTACAATTAGTCCTCAATTATGGGATTGGACATGGACCTATGGAGCATGGGGGATTTAAGGCCGGATGCCCTTCCTGAAAGCCTGTGGTGAGATTGAACTCATCTGCCTTGTCATTTCCAAACACACACCTTCTACCGCCAAAGAGTGCCAGTCAGAAAGAAACCATGAAGTGCACAACATTTAAATCTAAGCCCTGAGGAAGAAAACAATCAGTGGCACTTTGTATTTGATAGAAATTATTATGTATACTATTTAGAGAACAAAATGCAATGTGAGCTTTTGATGTAGAGTTGTTCTAGCATTGGCACTGCAGTAAATGCAGTGGTGTTTGAGTAATCCAAAACAAAAATATTCATTTTAAATGAAACCTTGACTGTTGGATGAGCAATTTCTCTACCATCAAAACAAAACAAACATGGATGTATCTATCATACAAGCAACTTCTTTGTACAAGATATGCTTCAAGTGTGATCTGAAATATCTGCTTGTTAGCCACTACAACTTTACAGTTTTCTCCCAAAATAATCATTAGTTGCTGTATTCTTTCACATTTGTCTGGCATATAAAAGAGCAGGCTGAACACTATACACTGTATCATTTTTCCCTGGAAATCCCTTTCTGACAGTAACCATTAAAATGAGCAATTATAAAAGCTATTCATGGCTTGGATATTATCTTAAATATGCCAACAATATAATGGACATTCATATGCATGTAAATCCACAGAATTGAAGTTTGTAAGTTCAAATTGTGCATTGACAACATCTCAGCCTGTGAGATAGGTGGTGCTATGATATCCCAGGAGATACTCATTTAGGGATGTTTATTGGTAAGTTTAAGCCCTGTTACAGTTGATGTCTGGAAAACTCATTTTTAGTCAGTAGTCAATTCAAGAGTTAAGACATGCTTTGCATGTGTACAAAAGACCAATTGTCCCTGGAACCTACTCTTTACATATGGGGGGGTTTGGAATAACCTTGTCAGCCGGAAGATCAAACCCGACAGCCTTATCTAAAAAATGCATCATCTTCTCTACTTCATTTTAATATTACTGACCACTTGGAGCTTTATGTTCATATTGAAATCAAAGTCTCTGGCCGGTGGCTAAACAAGACAATAATGGTGGTAACTTCAGAGGACTATCCACACATGCATGCACACGCACAGTAAGGCACTACATAATCAAGGCATTAGCTATCAATTTACTTCTAATGGCAGGGTATTAACTATTACTTTAGTGTGGTTAGCAGAATAGTATACAGTGAGTAGTATAACTTAGAATGGATCTTTCAATAGAAAGTAAAGCGTTTTGTGTCACATGAAGTTCGCTCAGTTGGTCTCACGCACACCAGATTCATTTGGCAACAAAATAAGGTGTGATGCCAGAGGTTTACATTTATTCCCTAAAAATGCCGCTGCAAATTCTATGAATCCCCAAACAGAATAAGAGACATGATGTCTAAAACATACATTATCCATTTAAAAAGCAAAGGGATATTCACATCGAACAACACTGTGATGTTTGTTGTGACTTTTTTGCATGAAATTTTCTCTTAGAACAACGATTCTACCAAGCCAGACCTTGCAAATTATGTAAAGCATCTGACCAATTCATAAAAATTATATTTTCATGCATTTCTCCAAAATACTGCTTCTCATATCTCATTTCGTGTGGCATAAATCCTTTAAAAAATGTCAAAAGCAGGTGGCCATGTTCAGGTCATCTAATGACTCATCATACTCTGTGCTAAGAACTATAAAAACATAACGGTCCTATAACAGATTTGTGAGAAATTACGACTGAATAACAATCTGAAATGCTAATAATAAACCATCTGTTCTACCTTGGAAGACTGTTTGGACTGACGGTGTGGCAGTTTGGTTTTACATAGCCAGGATTTCACTCCTACTCCTACACATCTCTTAACTCCGCAGAGCGAACTGGGTCCCTGAAATGTCACTGGTTTAAATGGGAGATATACCGCACATTTCGTAACATCAAAAGCCCTCCAGGACTCTGTTCTGCATGCTTGATAAAAGTGGGAGGTCTGGTACACATTGGGGGGAAACAATCAAAACAGACCCCCTATACCCATGTCTGAGCTGGTTACCTTTCGATTTTGCCCCGCCATGTCCATTGATGGTGGAGCCGATGGGATCCTTCCGGATCCGTTTGCTTGGAGGTCGAACGCTCGATCGAAGAAAATGATGCTGGTCGTGACTTGGAGGAACAGGGTCAGCCGAGTTCTGAGTCTGTTGAGCTGAACCCGGTCCGGGTGGGTTCGGTAAAGAGACGGGGAGGACCAGTGCTGAAGTGGGGCTGCCCGTAGTTGATGGATTAAGAATTTCCACTCCGTCTCCCTTTGTATGACGCTCCTCGTTCCCCTGCTCTCCGCTCTCCTCCTCGTCACAACCTTCAGGCTTTCGGGACGAAATCTTCCCCCCATCGACACCGATTCCTTCCCTTAAGCCCAACGTCATTCTGACAAAAGACATTCAGGGCAAATATGACTAATTTAAGGGAAAGTAGCATGTAAAATTAACTTCTAAAGACGACGTTCTCTTTCTCTCAACATGGCCGCCGCTGTTTGTTTCAAATCCCTTCTCCGTCCCAACAAAACAACACCAAATATATATCTCTGTCGTTTTCCTACGAACAGCCGTTAATTCAAGAAAACAGTTTAGCAAGTGACCACGGCGTTTGGAGAGTTGTCTTTTAATTACATTTGGGAATATCTGGGCTGAATTTCAACTAAATTCAAATGCGAGCGCCTTTCAGTTTAGCGCCCTGCAGAAACGACAACGAAACCCTTCAGCGCATTCGACCTCTAAATAAAGTGTTTCGGTTAGAGGCAATTTTACCCATTTTCGTGCTCTTCGGTAGCAGATGATGTCTTCTTTCTTTTCACCATGGGTTCGACAGGTTAAATCGGCAGCAAACGTTAAAACTGAGCATAATAAAAGCACGAACAATCTCGTCGCTTCTGCCCTCGTCTAGCTCCTGCTTCGACTGAGATGAACTCTGCGCAGTTCAACTGTTCTCTACCAGTACCAACATTACTCTGAATTCGGTGCCTCTTTGCCTCAAAAATTAAAAAATAAATCCAATGGCAACTGTTTCGTTTCATTATCTATTTCTTTAAGATGCCCCTTTAGGTAAACGAGCTGTGGGATAAAGTTGAAATGCATCTATAAACGTGTGCTGATGGAGTTTGCTGACACTACGTCACCGTTGCCTGTAGAAATATTGTTTTTCTAACAAATTATTTTATTTTAATCCAGTCAATTGAGAACCTCTTCAACAGGAAAACTGAGCCACTAAAACCAGCATCAGTTTGTGTAATCAATTGGGAAAACAAAAATAGCCTACTAATAAGAGTACTGAAGGAAATTAATTCTTTATATCCTTGTGGTTGTTATGTAACAAGACATTGTATATGGTTTTGGGACAACATCATAAACATGCACAATAAAAGATACAGGACGTATATCTTACTGGATTTACATCAGTGGATTTAGTGATTTGTGACTATCTCAAAATACACAGTGGATAGATGGAGAGAGGAGAAACAAAGACAGGTATCCTTAAAGACTATTTTGACAAGGACATGCTTCATCGTGAGGGAAAACATCTTTACTGTTGTACTACGGTGCAGCGGATAATATAATTTATGGCAGGTGTTGATAGCTGAAGGAAGATCCTTGTTTATCGGACTAAATTAATCTTACTGTTAGAACCCATACTGTTCCTATTCTCTATCTGAACGTGGAAGGAGTTGTGTTAATAGATAGTTAATCTTAATCAAAGATCAGCATCAAGATGACATAACATACATTTAACTAAAACCAAGACAGCCTCGTATGCAAAATGACGACAGATTCAATTGCATTGAACTCCCTTTTAGTTGCAGTGAATAGCCTCGGTCGAATAGAACATTTTGAACATCAATCTCACTCACGACTAACTGGTTTAAATAATAGAAAATTTAACACCGAGATGGCAAAAAAAACCGAGATTATCGTTTGTTAGCTTATAGCATAGCTATATCAATCACCCGAGGGTTCCGAATTCCTCCCAGTGGAAGCCAAATACGTTTCGACAAGGATTCCCCATCGTTTTGTCAGCGCAATACCATAATGTGATCAAAAATAGTTTATGGATTTACCTTTAATTTAGGCAGGTCGATCGGTGGCGTGTCCCTCTCTTAGAGACCCCAGGTTGGCTTTAGCCGCTCCGTCGCTTTGCTAGCTCGTCGGGCTGCCGATGACAGTTCCCGCACGGCGGCTCTCCACGCGCTCCAACACGCCCCCTGCAAGTCGAAAACAAACCGCCCGATAGGTCAGAGACGCAGGCGGGCGACAGTCTCACATGATTGACAGGAAGCGTTTCCAATTGTTGGTAAGAGAGGGGCCCGCAACGGGCCAATAGCTTCCCCCTTCCTCTTTCGATTATCTAGTGGTCATCTTTCATACGTTACTCCGAATATTAAAACCCAGTAATGGATTTTACTGAACAGAACATTAACAATTAATAATAACAACAGATTTATATTAACCTGTTTCCTGAATTACCGTCACCGTGTGACGACAAATAATGTCCAGACATGTGACTAGATTCCAAGTCCCCCCTCCAAAAAATGCCGCAGCCCCAAAATCGTGATTGACATTCACAAAGGCCAATCAAAAGGGTCGTAGAACACAACTTGTGCTCCAGTGAGCCTATGGCATTTGTATATCCTCAGACCAATTAGCTTTGGACCAGTCAGAGGTCTTTGTGTTTC
Organism: Regalecus glesne; assembly: GCA_900302585.1. Taxonomy (NCBI): domain Eukaryota; kingdom Metazoa; phylum Chordata; class Actinopteri; order Lampriformes; family Regalecidae; genus Regalecus; species Regalecus glesne. The sequence goes on along the minus strand of OMLC01065987.1, from coordinate 15,475 downwards.
GAATGTGGGTGGATTTAAGATGAGCCAAGAGGGGGCCTTCGTATGAGGACAGTAGTTCGCTGTTGGCTAACGTGAAAAAAGTGTTTCGGAGTTTAGACGGCACAAGAAATTATTAAAAACAAGAGTTATGACTTCGACAAATATGTATCAAGGGTTGGACAATAATGAGAAACCGAGTTCGAGGTGAGTAAAATCCGACTGAGGGATATCAGCAATGTAAAACGCCCAACGTCGCATTTTTTTTAAGTTTAGGCAGCTACCAAGCCAGCTAATCTTGTTGAAGTTAGGCGTTTGCTAATCGGGCTATCTGGCTTTTCTTTAACGCTCAATCAATCTCGTTCTGTAACGGTCATTACTCACTGATGCTATCTCGAGTCTTTATTTGATGTTTAAGTTATGCTTGTTGACACAGTTAAACCTAATTTCTTTTGAGGAAGATGGTGAGCTTGGCCTGCCAGCTAGCCGATTCAGGCGTTGTCCATCCGTTGTGCCTGCGGAAGTGTGAGCTCCCTCAAAACGTCCCCGATTCTCTTTGCTAGGCGAGAATGGGTTGCAACCACTCCGTTCTAGCTAAGGGGAGAGGCACCGTTTTACCAGTTGTGCTTGGAGGCCTTCTGATTTTGGCCAACCTGATTCAGCAGTATAGTTAAACCATGTCTCTGTCGTGTTGTACCTTAGAGGGAAAATAATACAGGTCGTGTAAGGCTAATGGAAAATTGTCTCAACTGTAAGCCATATCTCCTTATTCTAACAGTACATATCTCCTTATTCTAACAGTACTCACATCTTTAGCTATATCTCTCCAGTACTCAATGTAAATTTTATTTTACCTCTACTCAGCTGAAAAATGCAAATATCACGTTTTGCATGGGGTACTTTGTGTCATGTTAAATTTAATTCTGACATGTGGCTGTTTTCATTTGTATACAAAGGGCCTACTCAATATTAAAAGGACCCAATCTCCTCGTTGTTTTCCTTGTGACCTAGAAAATTACCAAGGGTTTCTTTAAAAATCTCTGCCTGCAGGTTTCTATGTGGCAGTTTTGATGATGACAATGCTACCTTTTTATCACTATAACCACAATACCAAAACGTGTTTTTGCTGTGTCACCCCAGGGTCATTGAAATGGCCCAAGAAGCAGAATACCAATTGGCATGAAGATAACTTAATAAAAGATCCTTTTACTTCTACAGAGTTCTGCGGCCTCCTGGAGGTGGCTCCAGCAATCTTTTTGGTGGTTATGAGGAAGATGCTGCAGCATCAAGAAGGCCAAATAAGATGGCCTCGACAATTTTTGATCCAGTGGGGGAGCCCCAGCAGGTCCCCAAACGCTCCAATCCTCCAGGTTAGACTAGCATGTATAGACAAATAATGCCAGCTTAACCTCCTGTCTGATCAGAGTACAAAAATGGTCTCTATATTAAGATTTCAGTGGTGGAAAAACAGTTATTCTCTGGAAATATTCTTAAGATTTTCCTTCAGTCGACTTTTTTGATTTTTTTTTTTTCAATAATGGTGGTTGACACACGCTCTTCATTATATCACTCTGGAGTTGATATATTTACTGGCAGATAACCTAGGTCACCCCTGCTGATTTATCTGCCACCACTTCATTTTGGCATGAACATTCCCTGCAAACAGAATAATTGCTGCTCTAATCAGTAAGTGGAAACGATGTATAGCACCTGATATTTCGATTCTCAGCCCATTTTTTTGACATTGACTGTGTTAACTCAATGTATTTTAATGGACTTTAAGTGGTTTAAGACTTCTTTCCTCCTCAGATTCAATACAACTGTCACATCTATAGTATATTAATCAACAGTTGTTGTTTTTTTTATCTCTATTCAGCAATTGCTTTGATGTAAAACAAAACCTTGAGTATACAATAATTGCAGAGAGCATATTCAAGGTTCTAGTGACTGACATGGATTCGAGCATTTAATTGGGTGTTGTACGATGTCACTTGTAAATGGACCTATTCTTATATAGCTATTCTGTTGAATTTTATGTATGGAGAGAGGCATTAATATGATCACAAAGGAATAGTGGTTATCACAAAGGCATGTGTATCGTACTGTGAAAATGTAAGTGTATATCTATGTTAAATAAAATGGGTAAGGAAATCACAGAAAGTTGGATCAATTCAGCTGGATACGAGGCTTGTTGAGGGAAATGTCTCATCATTCATCTCAGTGACCTCTTGAGTTTCAACAGACTAGGTATCCTGACCCTTATAAACAATACAGTGGCATTAAGATTTCATATGTAAATTGCTGTTACAAATGCCATGCGTGCCATTAATGAGGATTGGAAAATAGTTGAACTCACAGTACTGTAAAAGGGTGATAGATGTACTTTCTTTCTCTCTCTCTCTCACACACACACCCACACACACAGACAACCCAATTCAGGGATGGTCATTCCCTCTTCACATAGATGGCATGGCCTCTTTAACTCTCCTTTTAAACCAGTATTCCTCCTTATCAAGCATATGTTTATCCTTGAAAGAGTGGCCACTGGCCTATAGATAGGTGTAGACTGCAGAGTTATGGGCTGATGTGTCAGCTCATCTATGTTGTGCCATCGTTTTGGGCAATGTCCGTTTAGTTTCCCTGATGTGCAAGTCATGGTAATCCTTGCGGTACCTAACAGTGTACCCTGTATTGTTATGTTTGTACTGGGGTTGCTGATTTAAATAAGTATTCCTCCTTGTCACAGATGGGCTCCTCCTTGAAAGATATTAACTGTAATAATAATTGTTCCCTTATCAGTCCTACAAGGGGAAATTTGCAATTCCCTGCACTTAACCCATCCTGTTGTATAGAGCAGTGAACCGCCATGTGACGCACAGGGAGCTATTAGGGGTTCAGTGTCTTGCTCAAGGACACCCCGGCATGCTTTCTGCCGGACCAGGTATCAAACCTGCAACCTTCCAATCGCCAGACAATCACTCTATCCTCTTAGCTATGCTGCCCCCCCCCCAAAAAAAGAGTGGTCGCTGCACTATAGACACAGTCTACACCCATCTGCACCTCCCTATCAAGGATGTGCTCATCCTTGAAAGAGTAGCCACTGGCCTATAGATGCAGTCTACTCCCACTGCAGCTCTCTATCAATGATGTGGTCATCCTTGAAAGGGAAAACACGAGTTTGAACACTCCACTGTATTATTTAGAAGGGTGGGGATATCTGCAGTCAATAAAGACTTAAGAGGTCACTTAAATGAGCGATGAAACATTTCTCCCAAACCATCCAGCTGCTGTAACCTTAGGATTGACAATCGGGGTTGAGTTTTGTTGTTTGTTTTTTACCCTTGACCTTAATCTGGTCAGTACCACAAAAAAATCCTTGTCATTCTTTAGAAATCAGTGAGCATTTCTCAAGGAACTAACTCGATCTTTTGCAGGTGGGAAGAGCAGTGGGATATTTGGGGAACCTGAAGCTCCAGCCCAACAGCAGAAACAATCACCTTCAGGTGGACCAAGCAGCAACATTTTCGGAGAAGCAGTGAACACCTCTCTCCCATGTCAAGCTCGGGGTCACCCCAACAAGCCAAAGGTGGGCCAAGCGGCTTTTTTGCAATACAATTATTTTCTTTTAGAAGACTTCACTCCTACATGTATTTGCTTTGTGAAGCTCTTACCAAACACTTTGCATGCAACGGCAACTAGTCTTTGCAACGGATTTAGAATAAATTTTTTCAGTGGCAGATTTGTAGACTGAAATCCTAGGATGTCACTTTATTTGTTGTTATTGCCCATTAATGGCATTTGCAAGTAGATCTGAGTAGCACTCTGCTGATGCCAACAGTAAGGACTGTTAAAACTAGAGTGTATTCGGTATAGTGCACATTTCCACTTGCCAGTCTAAGACTTGCACAGCACCCAGGTCTATTGAATTAGAATTGTTTTTCAAAGATGAATATGCAGTGATCAATCAACCTAATGAAATGTCAGTTTGTGGATGGGTAGTCTTCTAGGGCAGACCCTTATATGAAAGGGACCACATCTATGAAATGACGGAGTTCAAGTTATCAATTCCAAAGCCCTTATTAAGACATCAAATGGGTTCAATCATTAATTTTCATAATAGAAAAAGAGGTCAAAAACACTTCTCTTCTATTGACTTTAATTAATTCTGAAGCAATGGTAAGAAAACAGCCCTGCGTTAGTTAATGTTTTATTGTAGCTACCAAGATGATTTCCACATGTGGTTGATTGATCCTACTCTTGAAATTGTATTGTTATAGTGGAGTTTTAATATAATAGCAATAATAGCACTTGCACACAGTGGTAAGAGAATGAGGCAAATTATTTTTGATTCTTCCAGTTCTCCTGTGCTGAGCTAAGCAGTGGTGGAGATGATAAAACCATTTCTAACAAGCACAGCATGGTAACTTAATGTGGCTAAAAACATTCAAATCCAACAATAGCATAAAGGAGCCTGTTTGATGTCTTATTTATTGCAAATGTGTTACATCCTTTTGTCCCTCAATGTGTTATACAGGACAACTTAAGTGTGGGACCTGAACCTGAACCACCTGGTGAGTTTTCCACAAGTTGGTTTATGTGGTTAATTGATTATTTTGTTTATTTGTCTTGTGCTTCCCACCCAAAAGTCATTTTTGAGTGCAATAGTTAACCGATCTGTCTGTCAAGGTCAAAATCCTGATACTGTAATAAATCAATCGGATGCACTTGTTTATTTCTACTGAAAAAATACTTTACGTACCAACAATTTGTATGCATCCAGTTGCACAGTCACGAAATGATTGCTTGCCCATGTTTTTCATAAGACTTCATGGCATGACCACTTCATGGTAACTTAAGTCATTGGAGAAAACACGGGCAGATTGTAAATAAATCACATTTTTCATAAAGCTAAAAAAATTGTACATCTATTTAAAAACCGAACAATATGCGATTCTACCAGTCCAACCAAAGTGAGTAGAATGACAAACATATGGTTTTAACACTGGTTTGCCTTGTAGTAAAGTAGCGATTGTTTGAATGACTGTTGCTCTGCTGATACTTGTTCCACAAAGCAATGTAACACAGGCAAAAACTTGGTTAGACTGAATGCCAAGTCACTGAGTACCTTGTTGCCTTATGTCTTGTTCTGTCTTTTCTTTTTGTTTTATTTGCCACATGACGCAGGCTCGTGGAATTTGTAATCGGCATTTAACCCATCCTATTGTATAGGAGCAGTGACCGCAACCACTGCATGTTGCTCGGGTTGATTAGCAGGGGATCAGGTGGACAAACATTGGGAAATGACCACCACTGCAGAGACTAGCATACCTAAATTGACAGATGTACTCTCAGGCCACCACCCCTATTCAAAGACGGTCGTTCCCTCTTTGCATAAATGGCCTCCTTCACCCTCATTTCATACTTTCATACTTTGAATTGTAGATTTTCACTTGAGTGAGCCATCAAGCCCATGCCATGTTACCCAATAACTGAGTTTCACATGAATTCGATCTTAGTTTCCTTATATTTTCCTCCAGTATCCTTTGTACCTTGACCCTATCCACTTGTACGTCACTCTGGATAAGAGCGTCTGCTAAATGCCTGTAATGGAATATTGGTATATGGAGTTTTAGTTCTCAGATTATTGATTAAAATCAAAGTCCTCTTGAGGAAAGAATGCTTTTAAACTTTGTTTTTTTGAAATTTGCTAAGTAGGCTACACATGGCTGTATGATTTTACTGGCAAATCTAAATGCCAACTTGATTTTTGTTCATTTTGATATGACGCTTTTTGAAAGTGCTTTTGTTTACTCCCAGCTCAAGTATCCCCAGTCAAGATGATCCAAACTGAGGTAAAGGAAGAGACTGTTTTGCCACCTGCCACCCCAGCCAAGGAAGAGCCTGCTGTTGTTCCAACCTGTCCAGAACCTAGTCCTCCTTCACCCCCTGCTCAGAATTCAGAGAAAAACCATGAGCCTCATCTGGGTCCCAAGCCTCGCTCCCACAATAGGGTCCTCAATCCCCCTGGAGGAAAGTCTAGTGTTGTGTTTTACTGAACACAACTACATGTCAGCTCTCTCCCTGTTTTCCCATTTGTGCATCCTTTCTGTCTGCTGCGCTACTCATCCTCTCATTCCAGTTTTTTGTTCCCTCAATTCAGCATGACTAACCAGAAATTGGGAATTATTTTTTGTTCCATTACACTCTACTCCCGATCACATCCTTAACATCTTGCACTTTTTAAGCCCATTCCTGCCCCCCTCCCTTTTGTCTGATGCTTTTCGTATTCTTTAACACAGTCAACAAGTATACAATCAACCAACCAATCAAACAGGCTAGCTTTTGTTTAACACAATTTATGAAATCGGTCATTCAGTCAACATTACGGATACTGTTAGTAAATTGTACAAGTATCTCATGTTGGTTAATAGAGAACCCAACGCCACTATACGAATTTGAAATCACATTTGTGGCCGTAAAGGTTTCTGTGGTCATCTTGAAGAAGCATTAACAATATTCAGTGGCCCAGCTACCAGTGATTTGATGTGCCTTAGCATGAAAGAAGTCACAGATTCTAATTTTTGTTCTCTCCGTTTAAGGTACGTTCATTCTGGGTGTTTTCCCTGAAGAGTTCATAGGTTGTCAGGCAGGCAGGAGATAAACATAACAATCTGTACTGGTCAAAGATGCATCAGGGAGTTGAACGAGTGCTGTTTTTGTTTTCCTATTGCTAGACCACAACTCATGACTGTACAATCATAAATTCGATATCCACTGATAATTCTTTCGCTCTCCCCTTTACTGTCTTGTCTTAAGTGTGTTAATAGACTCTCAGCAAAAACCCTGAGAAATGCCAAAAATTGACTTGAAACACAAAGATGGGTGCCTTTACCCACCTCCAAAGTTTCCTCAAAGAAATTCCACTTCGATATTATGCCATGGATGCTAATTCTGAATGTGTTGTGCGGGTATTATTCTGCTCTGACTTCATTGCTTGTTCTGTTTGAAAATGTGTTCTTCGCTTGGGGTAGGCCTCTGTTTATGTTTTAAATTAAAACAGCTGAACACAAGTGAACTCTGGAAAAGTGCAGGGCAGATCTGAGTCAAAGTGGATTTGAGGCCTTGTCAAGAATCCATCTCGCTACTGCACATTCATGGTATTCTAGTGCCAGCCTGTTCCCTGAATGTTGATATGTGCCTGACAGGCAATGAGCATAACAGAAAGAAGACAACCTGTGTATTACAATAAAGTGTTTTTTTTTTGCAATTTGAGTTTCATTATACTGTGCAGTTATTCATGTTTGTGTCAATTTATCATACTGAGTAATAATGAAAACTCTGTTAAGCAAATCTTATAAAGTGATAAATGAAACCCAATAGAGCCCTTCCGAGAATCCTTTGTTCACACTGCTGTAAAGTACATAAATATGTGTTCATCTGATACCGTCTCGCATGTCAACAGACATTATCCGCTTTGACAAATCTGCTTGACCTTGCCTTATGCAAGCTCCAATCCAAAACTGGAACAAGTTACCTTCTTATTATCCTGTCATGTTCACCATTATTGTCTGCATGTGAACAAACACTCCAACAAAGACAAGTGGGCTTCTCATCACATGGAACAGCATTGTGCAATGCCAATGAGGAGTTCCTGGTGGGGGGGGTACATGGCCTCAATCACACCCAACCCCATACATCAGTCTCAAGGCCAAAGATAGACACAAAAAACTGAAAAGAAAGGGGCAGAAGCCATAGAGGGGTTCAAAAGGCATTAACGTATTTTAATTAACTAAGAGATCTCTCACACAGTAGTGGAAGTTATTAAAATAACACTCAACTGCAGCAACAAGTGCTTGAAGTTACAAACAAGCTAGAAAAGTGCTGTATGAAAAGGAGTTAAAATAGCTTGAATCGGGTAATGTGGACATGGTTAAAAGAATAAACCAGGAGGATGTTTCAACATTCATCTGAATATCTTCCTCAGCCCTGAGACAAGAATGTCATTTTTGTCACAGAGCTGGTCATCAGTCCATCCCAGGGCAATTATTATTACTATTAGTAGTAGTAGAATATTGTATTATATATATTATTCTTACATATCATCATTATATAGTAGCTTATTAAAGGCCCACATAATAGCCTGTGATTATAAATTCAGTTTCTCAGGATAATGCATCTCGGTTCTTTCACATCTCTCAATCAGATTTTTGCTGCTTCTGGAGGCCCACCAGAACGACTTGTGTGTCACTGCCATCTACTGGTTGAAGAAGTGAACGCAGCCAAAGGACACTACTAACATGCAATGTTGCTTTTCAGTTAAGTGGAAAAGTAACATATGCATGTTAGTGTAACCAGGTCTTAATCAGCCTTTAATAATCACTTGTAGAATATATATATATATCAAGGTCTAGTCATTACCCCCTCCAATAATGCTCTGGTTCGAGAGTAAATATATTGTTACCAAGATTCCATTGAATGACACTAAATAACAAATTGATCTTCGTCTGTAGATGTTGATTCACTTCACACAGAGAATAAGACACAAACACGCTATCTCTTTTGTGACGCAATTATTATTGACCAATGCAAAAATAATCCCAAATCCCATGTAAATAACTCCAAAATTAACCACCAAAAGATAAAATAATAATAAAATTCTGGCCAAAAAATGTTTGCTGCGGCTTTAGACCCCTTTTCCCCCAGTTGTACACAACCACCGCCTTTTGAGATTAAATCAGGCCTGACCTTGGTGAATTTAGGGTTTGATTAAGAACCACGTTCGCCTCCTCGCTGTAGCATGCTAGTAAATCAGAAGACGCAGGTTCTCTTTCTCCTCCATTTCAAAATAATATTTTCTTACATTTATCTCCAAGTCCACAGGTCTAAATATTTAACGTCTTCTTTTCTTTTAAAGAGCTAACGTGGAGCAACGGTTCTCCCTCTGCAGCAAACTCAGAAAAGGGAAAAAACAGCACAGCTGTGCATCTCATTTACAATAAAAACTGCTTCAAACGTTTTACAGGTACACGTGTGGGCTAAAACCAAAAACCCAACAGGGTAAAACTAATTCGAGATTCACCGAATAGGTTCTAGGCCATAACCATATGCATCAACATGAATTATCGAACAGTTTAGTATAAAATATAAACAATACACACGCTAGCTTCATAAAGTAAATCGACCAGTTTGGACCTGCAGGTCAACATTGTTTCAAACTTATGAGATTTGCTTTAAAACAATAAAAAGGCACATGTGCTTACCTATTTCACCATGTAATATTATATGAAACTTTTTGTAAGTGATATTTAAATATTTAACTTTTCTTTTTAGAGCGAACTTTAACCCACGTTTCGCCCTCTGCAGCAAGCTCAGAAAAGGAAAATAGACACAGCGCGGCTGCCACCTAGTGGTCGTTTGCCACAAAGAGTTCGCCAACTGCCGTAAAATGACGCAAATAAACCAAGTGCCTTAGCCTGGGCTATTTGTGTCTGATTATGAAGTGAGATAGAAAACTTTGTCTTCATGTTATTCTTTTTACTAATGACGCAATTTATAAACATCAGTTAGTTAGTTTAGATGGATGTATTAAATATCATTTTATAATGACAAATGTCAATCAAACTATCCCTTTTGAAATTATACATAACCACAAATTTGAGGTGGGTTACATCAGCATTGTTTTTTCAGCTATGTCTAACTCATCTGGTGTACACTTGAGCTATCAGGGTCCCTATGTGCAATGAAATGCCATGTCAGAGCTATGCTTTACTGTACACTAGCTTAGAAAGGACCCACGTTTTCAAGTCGACTCTAAGTGGATTCAAGTGGACTTAAGCAATGAAAATTAAGTTTGCCTTCAGTTCATCTGTAGATCGAAGGCCCCCTGACCTTTGTGACTGCAGAGAGAAGAGGACTCTGTTCTGTGCATTCTGCACACATAAACACATCCACATGACAAGCACTGAGGCTCTCTTTGCACGTACACATCCATTTGTTGTTGCTGCTGCTTAGCGTGTTGTCTTATGGATCTGAGACGAGCATAAAGTCTGTGATTCAAAATACTCTCTATGAAAGATACTGAAACGCTCCCCCTCACGGTGCGATCCGCAGTGACCTTTACTGTCGATACTTATCAGATCTATGACATGGAACCTTGTATCTCATGTTGTTCCGTCCATGTCATTGTGTGTAAGAGAGGGCAACGATGACACTGGAAAAGGATGGTGATGATGACGATGATGAAGATGAAATGAGACCAAAGTGCTGAGTCAGATCCCTCACATGTGATCATACTTACCCAGTAACAAAAAGGATTGACCGGCTCATCTCGGAACCTCCTGCTGCCAACATAGTTGGATGTTGACTCGACTGCAGGTTGACCTGTTAATTGGAGAGCTGTCGTTAACCAGCTTGTTGTCCGATGACATCCAGGACTCAGTCCTACCCAGCTGTTCTTCTATAAAAGAGGACGTTCCAACTCTAGGCTGCTCTAAACGGGGATAGGGGGTTGTATCATCTAGTCAAATTTATTTGTCTAGACAATTATCACAAATTAACAATTTGCCTCAGTGGACATTACACTAACACAACATTGTGGCCTTTATTCCCTCACATTGGCTCAGGAATAACTCCCTTAGAACTCTTTAACAGGGAGAACAATAAGAAGGAACCTCTGGGAGAGCCACTGAGGAGGGATCTCTCCCTCACAAGGCACACAGCCGTGCACTGGATGTTGTGGGCAGCATCATTACCATCACTGACTCCTTTTTTTAGGAGGGGGTGCAGTATGTCGAGTCAAGTCAAATCAATTCTATTTATTTAGTCCGTCATCATAAAGTACAAATGTGCCTCAGTGGGCTTTTGCAATATCACAACATCCTGTCCACAGACCCTCGCATCAGATAAGGTGCAACCCCCTTTAAAGGGGAGGAAGAACAAAAAACCAGGATGGAACCTCAGGGAGAGCCACAGAGGATGGATGCTGTGTATGCAGAACACAACACAATTAACAGAACACAACGCTTAGGGACAACAGAGTTCTGATGGAGTTCTGAGGGTGGGGAGGAGAGCCAGTGTAGCCGGTCGACGTGGTCTCACAGTGAAACATGTCCTCTGCATCTCTAGACCAGCTCTCTATGGGCCACCCTCAGCAGGAGAGGAGCCTGCTCGATGCAGACGTCGTGACGTCACCGTCACCCCCCCCTGTCAGCTGGCCGCTCCATCTGAGAGCCAGGGAGAGTCAGAGTCCTCCTCCCGTAGCGCAGGGAAACATCACCACCCATCCATCCACTCTCCACCCCCGTGCCTTTGCCAGCGTATAGCATCGGCGGCCCGTCGACATGGACGAAGCGTTGTTATAGCGGCTGCATCAGGGGACGGTGTCGGCGGCGAGGGCGGCAGCGCCCGCGTTAATTTATTTGGTTATTTATTTAATTTATTGAGGCATTTGTTGTTTTCCAGGGCGGGGATGACTGGGGTCCATGATTGCGGCTGGTGGTGAAAGGCAGGTGCATTGCTGAGGACGTTTTCGTTTTCGGTATGGGCGAAGCGAGGGCCGATCCACTGGCCGGCCTACACCACAACTATTTCTCCCGGATCTGGGTGCTCACGTCGAGGGGGAGACGGTAGCTGGGTGCGTCCAGAGAGGTTTTGTGGGTTTTTTGTCTCTCCAAGGCTGCGGCGCAGCGGTGGTCTAGGAGGAAGAGCAAGGAGGAGGTGGCGGAGGAGGAGAGATCAGCACTTTACATGAGAAATAGAACACCCAGGATCTTCAACCCCGAGTTAAAGGTTACGCGCGATGACTACATTCCCTATACAGATGCCCTTTTTCATACTAGCTAAACAACATGGCGTAGGTGTTTTTTCTACTATTATGGCTTTTATTAGGCCTGTTCATGGACAGACTGTGTGATTTCACGTCCCTTTTTTCTGGCGTTTACTGTATCGGCACCCCCCCTTGTAGCCTAGCTTAGGCCCCAACGTAGCGACTCCTCATCTGGAATCTAATCCGGAACCAGATCCGAGCTGCTGTGCCCCCCTTTCCCCATTAAAACAGCCATTTAAAAATGATGGAGCTTCAGATAGACGAGGTCGTCTACCAGGACGACTACGGCTCCGTGTCCGTGATGTCGGAGCGGGTGTCGGGCCTGGCCAACTCCATCTACCGGGAGTTCGAGAGGCTGATCCGCAGCTATGACGAGGAGGTGGTGAAGGAGCTGATGCCGCTGGTGGTGAACGTGCTGGAGAACCTGGACGCGGTTCTGACGGAGAACCAGGAGCATGAAGTGGAGCTGGAGCTGCTGAAGGAGGACAACGAGCAGCTCATCACCCAGTACGAGAGGGAGAAAGCGTTACGCAAACAAGCTGAGGAGGTGAGGTGATTAGTCCAGTGTGTGTCTGTGAGTGTGTGTCTGTGTGTGTGTGTGTGTGTGTGTGTGTGTGCGTGTGTGTGTCTGTGTGTGTGTGTGAGAGAGAGAGTGTGTACCTGACACTTGTTGTCCAGTGGATGGACAACAAGTGTCACATCATGGCCGTGTAGGCGAGCTTGTGTGTTTGGATACCCTGATTTCGGTGTTAGCTAGTGCTGGTGGTACAGGAGACATTAGCATGACACTTAAACAACTCTAACCAGTGTGGGCTTGTGATTTACCTCTGTTATCTGTTTATACATTCAAACAATAGCTTCTTCACATTGACCTGTTGAGTCACGCGCTGTACAATATCAGACCAAAAGTACAGTTTTCAGATAATACTCCCTCAAATATTCCAGAGCTCATGTTGTTAGAAATCATAGGTTAACCGATTGTCATTCTCATTCATTTCAAGAACAAAGTCGTGCATCATCATAATACGACAATGTCCAAATCTGATCCGGAGACTAAACCATTACAATACAGTTGATAAGGTCCTTTTTTACACGCCATGATTAGTCTCCACATTGTGGGGATGGGCACAGACCTATTGATGGAGTATGGGGGGGTTAAGGCCGGATACCCTCCTGATACCCTGCATTGGGTTTGAACCCACGATGCATGGCTCATCATTTCCTAAAGCTCTCTCACAGAGCTTCCATGGTCCCTTCCCCATTGGAATACAGTAAATTATAATATTGAATTATTGCCCAGCCCCAGTGTTAATCACACAACGGGATCGTCGAGGGTTCATTTCTTGCCATCAGGACCGGGACTAGACAATTCCTGTCATGTGAACAGTAAAAGTTGCCTCCTTGTCAACGCTCACTAATCACTGAAACCCATTTCAGAAAGCTATCAAATCAGATACGCCACTTTTCAGAAGAATGCACTGAAGAATATGAAAGAAAAACTATGGCACTGCCCCAGTGTGTGAATTACACCCCGCATTGTGGGGATGGACACAAACTTGGATGGAGTGTGGTGGATTAAGGTCGGATGCCCTTCCTGACACCCCGTGGTGGGTTTGAACCTCCAACATCTGGCCTGTCAGTATATCTGTCATTATATCACTAAATACCGTCCAAACTTGTCTTCAGAAATCAGTGTTTCAGTATTAAGCTGAGACCTTTTATGAACACATGACATGTATAGGTAGGCATAGATCTAAGTAACTCTTCATCAGTCCTACCACTTTATCACTGTTACTAACACAATTACTATGCTATGACTACTATTACCACACTTACTACTACCACCACAACTAATACCAAGAGCAGTAGCCAGTTGACAATACAATTCATTGATGGAGGGCAGTTTTCACATCCAAAGGGCTACTGAAAAACATTTCAAACTCATACCACTGAAACATCAGCAAGGACACGATGGCAGAAGCTCATTCAGGAAAGATGCAACAGGAAATCTGTCACAAAAGTGAATGAGAGTGCACCAGGAAAGGGCATGTGAAGGAAAGGACATGTGAAGGAAAGGCGTTGCACTGGTCAGGGTGGATACCGGTGATACAAAGACACAGGGGAACATGGAGAACATAAAACTTAGCAAGGACCGGGAACTATTGCATAATGTAATCCTCTTCCTCTCGTGTGACCTCAGTGAATCACTGGCATCCGAGAGGGTTTCATCCCCTTTCATCATCGCCTGACCCCTACACACTGTGGGATACCCAGTTTTTGACTTTATTTTGCAGGACTTATTGTTTTTTTTACTTAGATTTTTTTTTTTATGTGACATTTTCCACCTTTATTTGATAGGATAGTTGAGAGAGAGACAGAAAAGGCAGGGGAGAGAGAGGGGAGGACATGTAGCTAAAGGCCCGGGCTGGAATCACACTCAGGCCACTGCAGCAAAGACTTGGCCTCATGTAGTACACACGTCACCAGGTAATCTACATGTAGAGCTTCCGCTTGTCACAGACATAAATAGTTCTGCATCTGTCATTCATCTTCATTTGATGTTACTGTTCCTAGTTTGAAACCAGGAGTCCAGTGAGTTATCAGCTGGTAGCGAGACTGTAATCAGTTTCTCATATTTTACACCATGGGTTCAACAAAGAATGAGTCATTTTGTGACTCGACGTAGGGGAAGTTGTAAACGGCTCTCTAGACTGGGGTATAGGCCCACTACTGGGTTCAATGGTGCATTAGGTAAGTTAGTTGTCTAGTTGTCAGACAATTGGCAGTTCGAGCCCTGGTTCCTTGAGAAAGTGTGACAAAGTGTCCTCGAGCAAGAGACTGAACACCCAATTGCTTAGGACAAAGGATGAAAGCGGCTAAATCTGGTGTATTTACATTTTAAACATTCATTAATATGCACTATCGCTATAAAGCAGATTATTATTATTATTGTTGTTATTTTTATTGTTATTATTATGATCATTATTATTATTATCTACACACAAATTAAGGCATTTAAGTACAGTAGAGTTAATCAGTACATGTATTCATAATTAGCTTTTTCAATTCATACTATTCAAAATAAGTCCATCAACTGCTCAATATTTCTTTGAACTTGGCCATATACAGCGTAAAAATAATCTTTATTCCCAAGATTTGCTATTAGAAGCTTGGTTTATAAATAGAGGAAGCATGCTTGATATAGTTTTTTGCAATAGCGAGGTCAGGGTCAGCGCAAACACTGGTGCGAGTATTAATAAAATATAAACCATAATTTATGTACAAGGCAAACAGGGCTTGCGTGGCTAATGACATCATTAAATGGCTCACCCTGTCATGTGGGGTAGCTGCATGTAAAGTAGCTTCAAGCAAGTGCGCTCAGTTTAAGTTAAATTCATTTTTGTGTGCAGAATAAACTGGTTATGACATGTGACCCGTTTACCTTTACTGATATGGAGAGCTCATGTGCTGACAACACATGATCTGATTCTGAAGTACAGGGCTGCTTCACATTCCTGCAGCTGGATACATTCACACCTGAGAGTTGCCTGGTTACAAGGTCTCTGGAATTTGCTCCTGTACAGCTCCAGTTATAAAATGATAGGCAGAGAGGTGCCTTGCTCAATGGTTGTGGTAGTGCATGGTTTACTCCATTTAGATTTTGTAGAGATTGTG
>OMLC01065985.1:0-36878 GCA_900302585.1 Regalecus glesne | reverse complement strand
ATTAACTCCCCCCCCCCCCCCCCCCCGGCAGTGTTCCTTATTTCCATTCCAGGAAGTTGGCAACCTTAGTCGAGTCACAGGCCTTAGGGCTCCCTTAGCAGGATTCAACGCAGATCCCGGAGTGGGAGTCATTGCCCCGTCTACCATTGCCTAGTCCCTTAATTCCTCAAACCAGAAGGTTTATCGCATGGGGACAAGTGGACAGATAAGCTGTTTCACAGAGCTGAAATCCAGACACATTCAGATGCACAAACAAGAACACAAACACATAAACAGATGCAGGCCCTCCACGACTAATAAACACACACTCCATCATCCGTTCGCCCCTGTCATATCCATTTAAAGCAGATAGCAAATTAAAATACATCAACGTACATAAACAGAGGCCATATATTTCTTGTTCCTTGAGAGAGAAGAAGTCATCTTGTAAATATTGCTGGGAAGTGATGGATAAATCTGGACCTAAGTTTGTCTTAAGCTAATTGCAAAGATACAGACTGAGCTTCTGGGGTTGAGGTTCCCCTTGTGTTGTTGCATTCCAGATACTGATAGCACTCTTAGACCACCAAAGACTAAGTGTAGTTTATTGAACTGAGAGGAACAAAGAACGATAAAAAAAGTTCCCTCTGCACTTCATCCTTCTTGTCACTTGACGCACTTTGAAATTTTGGCTGCAAGACACTTTGGTGAACAACTTCTGCCTGAAATACGGCATTTTACTATTCAGTCAAATTTGACTTCTATTGTCTTCACATCTAATACTGATTCAAGGAAAATGGAGATATGGGAAATATTGTCCAAAGCACCTGAATGAGCAGACTGGTGCAAATGCCGTACAAAGTTCTTTTTTCTTTGGCAAGGAAAAGTCAGCGGGGGATGTTTCTTTTGTCCTCCTACCAATATGAGGCAACAAATCTTTGCAATATGGAAGGGATCGATTTACTTTGTCACATTTGTCTGTGGCTGTTAAATTTCTATTGATTTTCTAAGCCAAGACAAAAGAGTATTGTTTTGATTTGGATTTTTTCTAATTCTATGATACGAAATGGACCCAGCCTTTAGATTGCCCTCATCTAAAGAGCTCTGTGAATTGTACTGTCCGTGTGAATGCTGACTGGAACTGACAATTCGTGGAAAGTACACCTTCCAATAAATTAAAGCAGATACCGTTCATAAATCATTTTTGTAACAGCGCATTATTCAGATATATTTCAACACTTGTCCTTCCTTGGGAAAGCCATATAAAAAAAAAAATCCCATCAGTCTTTCACAATTTGTGGCGTGTATGTTATTTCAAGGAGAGGACTGCCAAAAGTCACCATGTACATGCCCTACATATTTGAATTGTCAGTTGGACAGTACTGCGCTGGTTGGATCCCACCAATGACATCCAGACGCTCTTGTGCTAGCTGGAGGTTTAATGCTGTCAAAGTGTCGAGTTGTGTATTTGTACTTTTATTCAATGTGTAAATTCCACATCATATAGAATGGAGGCGTTTCCTTCACATCCGTGTTGTGACCACATGATAAGGTGAAATCACAGAGCTTCGCACTTCAACACTTGGATGGGAGTCATGAATGCGCCGTGGATCAATAGAAAGATCTAAATGAATAGAAACTTGAATTATGCACGCATCCCCCGACAATGTAGCACATTTGATGTCCAGCTGTTCTAGTAATTTACTCTAAAGCCTTTAATGAAAGGAAAAAGATGGACTGGGTTGCAAAAACCAAGAATCTGTATATCAAACCCAACATGAATGCAGAAATAAGCATTCCTTACTTTGCCATTTCCCATAACAGTAAGGCTGGAAAAAACTTGTGGTTTTATTTTAAGGATCCCACATCAGATGTCATTGACAGCTTGGTTTGACTATAAAAAAATTTATTCGGTGTTATTGTCTAACTTCTACAGGGGGGGCCGCAGTAGCTCAGTGGTAGAGCCCCTGCTTCGGGAACTGACAAGCCAGATGTTGTGGGTTCAAACCCACCGCGGGGCATCTGGAAGGGCATCCAGTCTTAATCCCCCATACTCCCTCAAAGTCTGTGTCCACACCCACAACGCGGGGACTAATCGTGACAGTACAAATGGACCTCACAACTTCTACAATAGCATTCAAGCCATTGGTAGTGGAGCAAAGTTTCTAAATAGACAATGTTTTGTTCAGGTGAGATCTTAGATTGTTGTTCAGGGTTATTTTTCCTTGTAGAAACTCAATGTCAGATCAATACTTGTTGTAGTTATTGCTTAGATTACAAAATACAGCCACATTGTGTGATTTGTATTTGCATACCTGTAGTAAAAAATAGGTCCTCCATTGTGAAGGTCCTCCATTATGACTGTGACAGAGGACAGAGTTGCTCAGTGATGTTAAGGTTGATTGCACTGTGCATTCAGATCTGATTTGTTTAGCATTTTCTAATTATGAAGAGAATAGATGAAGACATATCTAAGCATGGCTACTTTGTTCAAAGTAGGATCACTTTACCAATAGCTAGTCAAAGAAGGGCCACAGTTTATACCTTTGAGCTTACTCTCTGTAAGGGGTTGTCTGGCCAATGGCAAATCAAACATGACTTTTTACTATCCCATTGCTTTGATCAGTAGAGGGAGACCCAAACACACCCACAGAAAATGGAATTAACCAACATAAAAGGTTTTATTAAAGGAATGAAGGGGGACGAGAATGGCAGGCAGAGCAGAAAGTAGAGAGAAGATGGCAGATGGCAAAGCTGGACTGAGCTGAATGGTAGATGGCAAAGCTGAGCTGGGCAAGACAGACGGACGAAGTCGTGAGCGTGGCTGGCAGAGGATACGTGAGCAGGCAGGCAGGCAGCCAGGCGAACCGGAGAATAGTGATCCTGGTAGCACAAGGTGACACGGTAAATATAAGTAATGCGAACAACATGAGATATAAACAGTTGCAGAGCATTTGAGAATGAGAGACTAGTGGTTGAAACAATGATCTGGTGATGAGTGGATGGAAACAGGAGTAGATATACTGTTGACTTGGTGAGTTGATGGAAGGCAGGTGTGTAGGCTGGGTGGATAAGGTGAGTGAGTTGTAAATCAGGAGGGAGTCGGAGAGTTCCAAGGAAGGAAGCCACGCCTTCACCACATACACACACACACAGACAGGTGGGAAAACAGGAGACACTGGGAAAAAGGGAAACACAAGGGAAACAGCTGGAGACAAGGCTGGGGCCTTGTTGGTACCCCTCTCCAGTGATGGCCAACAGGCAAACCACCAGGCTGTGGAAGTCCTGGAAGAAGGAGTGATGCAAGATGAGTTGACAGAGTATCCAGCTGCGTTCTTCTGGAATCTACCCCTCCCAGTCCACCAGGTACTGGTACTCATAGCCTCAGTGGTGTATGTCCAGTAACCTCTGTCAAAGTAGGCTGGGTGTTCATCAGTGACCCAGGTGGGTAGAGGGGACTGATAGAAACCAGTTTCAACTTGGAGACATGGAAGTTGGGATGAGTTTCCATGGAGGGAGGTAACTTGAGTTTAACAGTGTGAGGGGGGGGCTTTATGATACAGTCTATCAGCAGATAACCAGGGGAGTGTTCAAAGGAGAACATGCCTGGTAAGGAGTTTTGAGCATATTCAATCCAGGGAATATTATTGCTCCAAGAGGAGGGAATCTGGACTGTGACACATCAGAGACATCAACAAACGTTCCCAGGTCCTGGTTGGCCCAGTCTATCAGTTCAGTTGTCTAAGGACGGTAACCTGGTGAGAGACTCTCTGCTGCTCCAAGAGCCTAAGATAATGCCTTCCATACCTAGGATGTACTGTGGCCCATGGTCCGAGCTGATGTCAGATGGGATGATATGGCAACGGACAACATTGTGGAGCAGGAGGTCAGTGGTTTCTGAAGCTGTTGGAAGTTTGGGTCGCGGCATGAAATCTATAGTCTTGGAAAATCAGTCTGAAATGTTGGGTATGATGGTGTTCCCTTGAGACTGTGGGGGGCTATTTACTAAGTCAAGGCCAATGTGGCTCCATGGTTGACTTGGGAATGCCATAGCACAGAGTAGGCTGGTGGATGGCTGGTGAGATTGCTAACTTCGAGTACGTACAGTAAAAGAAAGCACAAGGGCACGGATGTTCGCATCCATGGAAGGCCACCAGAAATGCCGTTTAAGAAGGGTCAAGGTTTAGCTCATACCGGGATGAGAGGTGAATCTACTGACGGACCTGTGGATGGACAGAACCAGATGCAAAAAGACAGTTAACAGGGCCTTCTCCTGGGTCTGGTTGAGTATTTTGGGCCTCCTTGACGAGGGATTCAATTTCCCAGGTCACTTTGGCCCCCATGCACTGTGAGGGAGGGATGGCATCTGGTTTAGATGGATTTTTGTCAGAGACAAACTGTTGGGAGAGGGTGTCAGGCTTGATGTTGCCGGAACTGTGTTGGTAATGAGGGAACATGAATCATCTGAAGAGCAGCGCCCAAAGGGCATGACAGGAATGAAGTCATCTGGCATTCTGGATGCAGGCCAGGTTCTTGTGATTCATCCAGTTGATGAAAAGATGTTCCGCTCCCTCCATCCAGTGTTTTCATTCCTCCATGGTGGACTTATCTGTGAGCAGCTCCCTGTTCCCAGCATCATTGTTCTCCTCCTACAGTGATGGAGTTTCTGGTTAGAACCTCGGTGCTGGAAAAGGACAATTCCAACCCCTGTATCTGAGGCGTCAACCTCCACAATGAATTGTCATGAGGGATGTGGTTGGATGGGAAGAGGTAAAGTACCTCTTTAGCTCTTTGAAGGCAGCATCTGCCTCAGGGGTCCAGGAATGGGGGTCAGCTGATAAGGTGATGAACCCACCGAAGTTGTTTCAGGGATTTGGGTATCCCCAAAAAACCTATCCTAAGTGACATGGGATTCCAATTTCTCAGCTTTGACAAGGTAATTGGAAGGTCACCGGTTAGATCCCCAGCTCCTTCAGAAAGCATGGTGGACGTGTCCTTGAGCAAGGCACTGAACCCCTAACTGCTCCCCGCGTGACATGTAGGAATAAAGGGGAATGAGAATGGCAGGCAGAGCAGAAAATAGAGAGGTGATGCCGGACTGAGCTGAATGACGATTGGAAAAGCTGAACTGAGCTGGACAGATGGATGAAGAAGTGAGCATGGCTTCCAGAGGATCAGCCAGTAGGTGAGGTTGGCAAGTAGGCAGACAGGGGAACCAGAGTGTAGTGATCGGGAAGCTCAAGGAGACATGAGGAATTACGCTGAATAAAAGAAAACGCAGAGCAGCCAATAACAAGGGACCACAACAGTGGTTGAAACAACAACCTGGGGATGAGTTGATGGAAAACCGGAGTAGATCCACTGCTGAGTTGTTGGAAGGCAGGTGTGCAGGCCAGACGGGTAAGGTGAATGAGCCACAAATCAGGAGGGAGTCAGAGAAGGAAAAAGGAAAACGCATAGAAACATCAGGAAAACAGCCATGGACACTGTCTGGGCCATGACGGCCATTGCGTAATAACAACTACAGAGATAGCAACGGTACCTTCAAGAATAGCCAGTCAGTTGTCGTGTTTGCTGTCTTGTTGTTTTTTGCCCCCAAAAATGGAATCACTTCAACTTAATCAAGCTGATATAGGGAGCATTAAATTCTATGTTCAAATCCCCAAGCAAGCATTCCCTGTTTGGTGAGCTTGCTTAGTGCATAACACAATATCAGCCCTGCATCATCTGGGTTTACTGTCTCATCCCTGTGGCACTGCAGCACTGCCTTTATCTTTATATTTCCAGGCTTTGTTATACTTTTGTGAAAAGGTGGCCTTGGAGCATGCTGTCTTTTGTCATGTGAAATAACGCTTCAGTTTATCCACAGTTTAAAATGCACACGTGCTCTCAGTATCACGGAGATAGAAGGATCAAAATCACATGGGTCTTGAGCGCGCACAATATCACCGGGTATTAAAAACAAAATACTATATTGACACGTTGCTTACAGCTTTATGTATAAAGAGGACAGTGCTGTGTACATATCATGTCAATGATTATTGTTGAGATAAGTGTTTGGACTGGCTGTAAGTCATACTATTGGATTCATGGCTAAATATTTATTGGGTTGTGGGGGGGGGTCGGTTGGCATATTTAGCCCGGCCTGTTGGTCTGGTGCAGGAACAGGCTGGGGAGAGGGGTTACGACAGTGGAGTCATTGCCAACGGCTGATGTCGCTGGAGAACCAGTGACGTTTACTTCTGACCTTTTTACCATTTAGGGGGCCCTGGACTGATACGTGTGTTATTGACCCAGAGGCCATGCGTGGCATGTTTGGGATCTGCAGAATATATCCCAAGCTTTAAGCTATACAACAGCCAATTATAGCTGCGAAAGGCCAAACAATACAATTCATCAGTCAGCTTTTTGGGTAAACAGGAACGGGCTGCCCATGTCGGGGTGTAAACTCCCAATCCCAGGGAAGCCAAGGGTCACTGGAGTTGTTTGATTGTCTAATTGGAGGTTGGACTCTGTCTGCGTGCGTGCGTGCGTGTGTGTGTGTGTGTGTGTGTGTGTGTGTGTGTGTGTGTGTGTGTGTGTGCACTTGTGTTTTCATACATTCCTGTTTATGTGCCTTGAGGACCCACTTCCATTGTAACTTGATGCACATCAAGGGTTTTCGTCTGCATGCAGTAGGTTGTGTGGGTGCCTCCCTGCATCTGTGTTCCAGTGGGTCTATACCCATGGTGTAACTACAGGAAGTACCCTATAGTCAGGAAAAATCTGATAATGTGACTTTTGTAGCTGTACCTACACGAGCTCATAAACAGTCTATTTGGGCTGAACCCGCCTGTTAGCTCTGTATGTGCCTTGGAGCTCCCTCTGGTTTTTCCATTTTTCTTCAGTAGTGCCCTATGGGCAAATCCCAGCACAGTTTAAGGGACCACAGCTGAGTACCGTGCAAAACTGGCAAGACAAAAGCATTGCAGCATTCTTAATCTGCTTAGATTTTACATACATTTTGTAAACAACACAATGGCAGGGTTGTCAGACACTTCCAGAAACAGGATCAGCTGAGCTTTAATTACTCAGCAAGGGCCATTGCTGAATATTTGCTGAAGAAACTGTGTTGAGGTCACAGTGCTAGTTTGGATCTACTACTAGTCTTCATGTCCAAAAAAATCTAAACTCGGAATCTTTTTCATGTCATTCTGTTGAGTCCTGATGCTTAAAGACACAAACAAATTCTCCTCACCGAAATGTTAAATAGGCTGTCGAGCTTGGGTTGCATGCATGCATGTGTGTGTGTGTGTGTGTGTGTGTGAGAGAGAGTGTGTGTATGTGTGTGTGAAGTCCTCACATTATTTTCTTGAGTATCTGAGAGCACCAGCCTCACTCTTTACTACAGCGAGATGCCTGCAAGTCATTATCAACTTGGCTCTTATTCATGCACTGTTTGGAGGAACGCTTCAGTTTGTTTTCATTGAAAGAAGAAAGAATAGCTGATTGTGAACTTAAAAAAAACATTTTAATGTGCTACTATTTTGTAGGCATCTGACTCTTGTATCATTGGTTCACTACTAAGATGTGTAGAATTGTGTAGCTTTTTTGCTTCCTCCTGTCAGACAAATTACAGGTACTTAAGGTGTTAATTATACTATTTGTGATTTAGACTTTTTGCTGTGAACTTCAAATGCAGCTACCCCACTGTTTAGACGGTTGCACCTCAATCATTTTGCAGACTGGGGGTTATGAGCTTTTGTTAGGACTTGAGCTTTTTTGTTGAGGAGAAGAAACATATTTATTTATTCATTTAGCTATCTATTTATTTTCTATCGATCTATCTATTTATTCATTTATTGCACTTAGACTTTATTGTTGTCTCTTAAAAACACTTTGTAGGTCTTCACTTTAAGTTTAACTTGTCAATTTCGCCTCTTGTTTGAAGAGGTTGATTTGATCCCTGATCTCTACTAGATGGGTTATTTACCAGCAGTGAAAACGTTGGTTTCACCTTGAACGGCAAAAAACCTGTCGCAAGTCTCTCCTCCTGTGCTGTCATCTTTTCTTGAATCCATTGATCCTTATTTTTTCTAACTCATCTCTATTTCACCAGCTCCTCTCGTCCTCTTTCATGCTGTAATTCTTATTTATTATTTTCACCATCATAGGAACTTGTCTTTGGCTTATCCAGGCATATTGGCTGCATTTGCACACAGCTCTATCTCAGCTTGCACTTGGGTACATTTGTGAAGGATTGCTCATTTCTCGTGTGTTTTTGATAAGCTTGTATGTGAATGTAAGAGTAGCCCTTCGTAGATTTTGAGATCTGGTAGCAAGAGTAGCGATGTGCACTTTCCATAGATATATGTCTCGATATGAAGCTGTGTTGAAGTGCCATGCAACTCATTCAGGCCTGTGTTGAGACAGTAGTCATGAATTCACAATGTTCTGCTGTTTTACTGTCCTTAGATTTTTTTAGCACAGAAAACTTTAAAGTGGATGCAGGATGGCCTAGCTGTTAACACCTCCTCCATCACTACCTCCACCACAGATAAGCAATGCAGATACAATTCCAACCTGCCATGCCTGCATGAGGCTATCTGGCTGTCCAAGATAGTTTACCACAGAAGAAAAAGTCAAAGCCACAACCAGCTTCGGAAATTGCACCAGTGACCCACAGAGGGTCCACTTTTGTTGTTTTTGTTTCTTGGCAAAGTTTTCTATTCCCCTGGACACCTCGGTGGCGCTCGCCACCATGACCTAAAGCTTGACCTTTCAACATCATTATAAAATGATGAGTTAATACTCACTGATTCTTTGTGTTGCTGGGCAGGGAGAAGCAGGCCCCACTGGTGCTCGTGGACCTGAAGGTGCCCAGGGTCCCCGTGGAGAGTCTGGCACTCCAGGATCATCTGGCCCCTCTGGAGCATCTGTAAGTAAAAGACATAAAACATTTAAATCGCCAGCAATCACATGTGACTAATCGACAAGACGTATCATCTTGCTGGCCTAATAGGCATGATGTGCAGGCGATATTACAAGACAAACAGCCTACAGTAAATGTAATCACCATCATGTTTTTGGTAATATTTCACTGTGGTATCCCTTATTTCATTTTCCTTTCATGAATAATTACTGAACACTTATTAACACCATAGTTTTTCATGCATATAGATGTTAATAATTTTATCTATACTCATTTCGTGTTGTATTGGACTTTTATGAGGATCAAATTCTCCTTCTCTAATGTGAGTCCAGAGGTCAATCAGTCCCTGAAAACTGACTTTCTTTGCTATTTCTTTGCAGGGCAATCCTGGTACAGATGGTATCCCCGGTGCTAAAGGATCAGCTGTAAGTATAAATCTTAACTTCAGCTTTGTATTTCACATTTCTACATTCCTACTCTCGACGCCTTTTCCTAACCGAAGGCAGTTAAACTGAAAGAGAACCTCAAATACATCATGTTTCCACTTTTTACTCTGCCCATCATTTTGGAACTGCTCATACTCAGAATAGTCAAAACCTGAGCACATTGTTTGGTAGATAAATGTAGCTAATGTCAGTACACTACATCCTCTTGTCTAAAGGTCTTTGGCTGAATCAGCTGTAGCATGGTTCATTTGCTAAGACAGATGCAGTGTACAAATAGCTCTCTGATGTGCTTATTGGATCTGGTTGACTGTTTAACAAACAAACCCAGCAATCAGACTCAAACAACAAATGTTCTCTCTCAGAGGTCAAGCCGCAGTTTAGACACGACAGAGGGGCTTGGAAAAAATCAGTTAGCACTCTCTTCTCTGCTTACCCTCACATGCTCCTGTATCATAATGCATTCAGGCTTTTCTTCCTTCCTTCCATACACGCATAATAGCTTAATTATGTATGAGTGGGCCTCATTGACCAGATGAGCCCATCCTGATTCTTCATGCGCTTCAAATCAAATTCAATTGCCCCCCCCCTTCCACAATCCCTGCCTGCTATATCAGGAAACCAGTCAAGAATCCCAATGATTATATCAACCCACCGGAGGAGGCGTGGTAGCTCAGTGGTAGAGCACGTGGCTCCAAGTCAGGCATCGCCGGTTCAATCCCACTGCAGGGTGACAGAAAGGGCATTCATCCTCAATCCCCCACGCTCCATCGAAATCGATGTCCAACCTGGCAACATGGGGACTAAACATGACGTGTAAAAATAGACCTGGATATATATCCACTGAACACAATCACCCTCATTGAGCCCATTAAAAACCATTTCAATGACAACTTTTACACCCCCCTATTGCAGAATCAAATAAATAATTTCTCATAAAGGTGGGCACAAAATGCAGCCACACTGTGGCACACTTAAAAATGCTACAGACCCCCACATGTCGGTCTGTAGCAGTCTACATGTTTTCTTTCTGATACACTCATTCTGTTGGGGTGTTTTGTCATTTACAGTCGAGGATATGCTATATGATGCAAAACCTAATTTCACCATTGACTTGGCCATGACGATTGATTTTGAAGATCATGAAGTGTCTACACCAATCTATGCAAAACACGTCAGCTCACTATGGACAGTCGACATGGAATTTTTTAGTGTGTGGGGGTTTAAAGGTCAAATCCCTCACTTCAGACCAGTCGGAGGTATCATGGCTATATCAAGCATATTTGATTTTTGCAATTCAAAATCGAGACAGTGGTGCGAGCTGGACAGAAACAAAAAATGTTAAATCTGTGTCCTGTAACATTCCAAAGATCACGTGTGTGTACATTTCAGTCACTAAACATGTGTTGTCTTTTCACATTAAGACAGCCAGTCTTTTGGAATAATGAAGGATAGAATGATCAGTACAGGACATGGTCTATAATTAACTGTACCCTAACTGTTAGAGTAACACTCCCTCTTTATTTTCTCTCTTCTTCTGAAGGGTGCTCCTGGAATTGCTGGAGCCCCTGGTTTCCCTGGACCCCGTGGACCTCCTGGACCCCAGGGAGCCACTGGACCTCTTGGGCCTAAAGGAACATCTGTAAGTATCAGAGAGTAAAGTAAAAGACTCAACGTTTTGAAGAAAGAGTTCATGTATGCTTCAGCTTCAGTTGAGCTAGTAGTCCAGTGTAATATTTAGTGTTAGTACAGTTCCTGTTTGTCCCTATGTAGTCATGTCCTACTGCATACATGTATGTATGTATGCATGCAATATGCAGTAGTACCCGTGTACACCAATGGGTAATTATGGATGTATATGCATAAACATGCATAGAGGTATTCTTGTTTTTGATGTACAGTGCAGGACAGCAAAATTCCTTATGAAGGACAATAAGTAGAACGTATCTATTGTAAGTCTATGATAACTTGTTGACTTAGTCCTGCCTAAGATATTCCTATCAGTCAATTGTTCATTTCTATCAGGAAATGTCTCTCTCAATCACAGTTAAATATATCAGTAAATATAAGTAGCATAAGAAACATGGAATAGAAGCAAAAATAGCTTGAAATGCTGAAAAAAACATAACTAAATGAATTTTCTAATTCAGGCTGCGTAAGAATGAATTAGGAAACCAAGGCAGATTGATAATAAAGGCTTCAGAGTGTGAGAGTGTCTGTCAGACTAAAGAATAATTATTAATACTGATTCATATAGCACAGCAATACTGGGGAATTATAGGAGTGTTAAATAATATCTACAAGAAGTTCTCCTAATAATAGAACATACTACTGAATAAATTATCATTACCTATCTCTAATGCCCCCCCTCTCTAGGGAGACCCAGGTATCCCAGGATTCAAGGGAGAGGCTGGACCCAAAGGAGAGATTGTAAGTTTTTACCCCCACACCCTTAAATAACTGAAAAATTAACGAGATGTCTGATGGAGCGAAATGGGGGGCACTACTGAGTTTACCTTTAGTTATTTGTCAAATGAACAATACTGGCTTAAAGTTATGCTCATAACCATATGTCTGGTAAATGGTTCATTCCAACCAAACAGTTCACATACTGTTTGGTTGGAACTTTGAATACACACTCTGTATTCAAAACATCTACAACTACAAATAGAGGAGTCATCAGTTACCCACATCAGTGAACACAGCCATTGTTATGTGGGATTGAAATAAAAACCTTATGTATTTCATATTTACATTAGTTTGACAAGCGCGGCATAGCTCAGAAGTGAAGGCGGTTGTCTAGTAATCAGAAAATTGGTGGTTTGATCCCCGGGTCCTTCAAAAAATGTGTTGCAGTGTCCTTGAGCAAGACACTGAACCCCTAACTGCTCAAGACCTGCAATAGAATGGTGACCTGACCAAGGTGTTATTCCACCTTTCGCCCAATGAATGCTGGGATATGCTCCAGCATGACCCCTCGACCCGATTTTGGATAAGTGGTTGACGATGGATGGATGATAGTTTTGACAAGGTTGGGAAAGAATGTTTGTAGAAACGTGTTCATGGGAACCGTGTTTTTCCTGTCACTTTCTGTTAGCATATTCACTCTTGAACATAATCAGTTGATTGGAAATCTTGTTTAGGTATCCATATTCTAAAGTCACTACTCATAACTATTTGTCAATAATGTGAACACAGGAGATGCTAAAAGTTAATTTACAGCACTGATATGGAATTTGTTGTATAAAATAGTTTTTTTCACCCTATTCATGCCCGATGTAAACGAATCCTCTTGTTATATTAATTTGGTTTGCGAAACCAATGTGATTTATTTCTGGGTCTTTTTTTTAGGGACCAGGTGGTCTTCAGGGACCCCATGGCCCAACAGGAGAGGAGGGTAAGAGAGGACCCAGGGGAGAGCCTGGTTCTGCTGGACCCCTTGGACCTCCAGGCGAGAGAGTGAGTACCATCAACCTGTTAATAACTGGTTATGCAAATGGATAATTTTTCAGTTGCTTTAGCTACAGATTGTCTTTCAACCATCAAATATAGCAACAAATAGCTCAATGTAACAATACCAAGTTACCCGGTACAGGAGTAATGATGTCTGCCTTCCCCCTACTTCTGTAACTGCAAAAATGACAGTGTAGATTTGATGATAAATCTTCCATTTTCTCTGTGGTTTCCTCTTTAGGGCGCCCCAGGTAATCGTGGTTTCCCTGGTCAGGATGGTCTGGCTGGTCCCAAGGTTAGTACTGCCCTATCAACACCTGTGTTTCACAGTTGGAACAGGAATGAAAATACTGCTGTGGGAAACAGGAAATTAACAGAACCTGGCTGTGCTTAGAGAAAAAGCACAAGATCTAAAGCTGATAAGAAGCTGATGGAAAAATGATATGTCATCTGGAGTCACATCAATAAATTTGTCAAGACTGGTGACTATGATATGCATCTCGCAGTAATTGTGTCAGGAAATTGAGACCTTGATGATGGGGATTCAATCATGAAGGAGATAGTACCCTAATAGAATGACTGCTGAGTTACAACACCCTGCAGGATCAGCCTCATAAAATAATTTCCATGAGCGCGATTCTGTCAATAGTCCCCGAAACAAACGCAATCCATTTCATCATTCCTTAAGTCAGATCAAAAGTGTTCATTGAAAATTAAGTTACATGGTGCTGCACCAGGACAGTTCTTTATACTGTGGCTCAGGTTTAGATGTCAGTTTCACGGCAGTCAGGGCTGAATTCATGAGAGCTGTGGTCTTGCGCCTACTTGAAAACAATTAATGCTAATAGTGTTCAAGACAATTTCAATATAGCATGTTATCAACTGCAGGTCTCACTTTATGCTAAAACCAAGCCTGGTGGTATGGCCATGGTTACATGTGGCAGCAGTTTCCTTGTGAACAATGGTGATGTCGATGAGAGTCATTTGTGTTATCTTGTCAGTTTGCGGAATAAGATTCAGACCTCTTCACAAAGATAACAATACTTAGAAACCTGCAAGTCTCATATAACAATACACACCAAGCAAGAGATTTTTAATCTATCAGACTTCTCATTGCCCTATTTGAGTCCTGTTGTGAGTGTAGTAGATTCTACAAAAAAAAATTGCAACAGGTAAAAGTTATAGATACTACTAAAATATTGCAAAGTATACATAACAACCACAAAAACACCTTATTCACTGTTAAATTACTCCTTTTTTGTTACATGCAGTCTGTAGCGACAGCACCGGAAGATAATTTCCCATTGTAATATTTCTAAGTTCCCCATTATAGTGCTTTGAGTGGTCGGTAGACTAGAAAAGTGCTATTTAAGAACAAGTCCATTTACTATTTACCATTATCTGTCTAGTTAAAATGTGAGATTAAGCATCATAATGAGACAGATTTGTATAATTCCTGGATCAACAGCCTTATTCTGGTATAGTAGTAGGTACATAACTGGTGAGTGTAACTAGTTGATAATACCTTTGAGAGTCAGACTGATCACCCCTGTGAGTCTTGGACACTTGTATAAGGACTATGAGCCTGGTACTATTTAATGCAGTTATATTATACAACCACACGATGGCAATATAGCTCAGAAACCTACAGCGTGCCAGTGATGTACAGACCATTTACATCAGCCTGTTTCATTTTCAGCCAAATAAACCTGGCATAAGTCAAGTACCCCATCTTCACTAAGTCAATTGAAATTGAACACTTAACCCCACTGAAACTAAAGTTCCCTTTTTCTGGATTGAAGTAATATAAGTGTCTCTTCCGTATTAAGTGACTGACAAAAAGGACTCCGATTTCTCTCTCTGAATATATAGGGAGCCCCTGGTGAGCGTGGACCCTCTGGTGCTGGTGGCCCCAAGGGTGCTAATGGTGACCCTGGTCGCCCAGGAGAGTCTGGACTTCCTGGTGCTAGGGTAAGTTTTTCCTTTACATAGTTTGTCTCTCCTGCGGTACCACCACTCTGGATTCTGGTGTTTGGTAGAACATCCATGAGTCAATAGAACTAAATTCAAGAGAAAAGGGCTGTTAATGGAAGGCTCTTTGATTTTCCAGTGCCCAAGTATTTTTGACTATTTATAATGACTCCTCAGTAAGTGGTTCAGCTAGTCTCATGTCAAACAATATTTGAGTACAATCGAGAACAAATATTATTTGTACTCGATCTCTCGAGTAACCTTCTGGTGAGCAAAAATGTCAGCTGTCATTGACATTTTAAAATATTGCATTGTGGGTGCTCTGGCGGTTAGATAAACACATGTATAATGTGTGCTCAGGGTTGATCGCAGCAACCTAAATTCAAGTTCGATCTCTCGATCTCCCTCTTACTCTACCCTATATTTCT
Source organism: Regalecus glesne (assembly GCA_900302585.1). Classification (NCBI taxonomy): domain Eukaryota; kingdom Metazoa; phylum Chordata; class Actinopteri; order Lampriformes; family Regalecidae; genus Regalecus; species Regalecus glesne. The sequence continues at coordinate 21,693 of OMLC01065985.1, read as the reverse complement.
TCTGTTTTCACTACTCTCTTCAATAAGATGTAAGAATAAACCTAAAAAAAAAAATCTTACAGCATTTGGATATGCAAATTTTCTGAGATCCACCAACAAATGAGAGCTCAGTGATTGAGGAATTGGGTAAACAGTACTGTGTAAGAGGTTTTTAATTTTTAAGGTTTAAACTTTAAATGGGCTCTAGACAGAGATTGTTCCAGACAAATCGCTGTAAGTCAGCTCAGTTGTGTATCATTAAGATCCAAATTACTTGTGTACCTGCCCTCTAAACTGTTGCTTCATGCTGAAAATATATTATGGTGTCGAATCAATTTCCCGCACAGCCTTATGTTACCACCTTTGTTAGCCTCATCTCTAAATGGAATGATTGTGAAGACTCATTGATATTTTGTTCGTTACTCTTCTCTATTCATAGGGTCTTACTGGTCGCCCTGGTGATGCTGGCCCTCAAGGCAAAGTCGGACCCTCTGTGAGTATTCTTTTCACCCCATGACAAGTTCACTGTTTTTATTTCCTGCATATGTGAGTTTTCCCCTTTACATTGGTCTGTGAATGGAAGATTGGTCATTTGATCCCTGGCCCCTGCAGAAAGCAAGTTGAAGTGTCCTTGAGCAAGGCACTGAACCTCTTGCTGCTCAAGCCCTGAGATGGAATGGTGACCTGTTCAGGGTGTTTCCCTGCCTTTTGTCCAGTGAGTGCTGGGATAGGCTCCAGCATAACTTCACGACCCAACTTTGGATAAGTGATTGATGGTGGATGGAAGGATGGATGAAAACTGGTCTGTGAAATCACACAGCATATACTCTCATAATACGTGCCAAGCATGTAAGTGCCGAAGTGCTGTGTATGGAAAAACAAGGATTAGTGGTGTAATATAAATGTTCACCCATCACAAAATGGTCCATAAGCAGCTCATCAAGTTAAAGTGAAGTAGATTTAGCACCACTTTATATATTGGCCTTACCAAAAAGTACCCCATTGTCCTGATGCTGTAGAGCAAACGTGTGTGGCTGACAGGCAGGATAATAACCCTTAAATTTCACCATGAAAGACTTGCTGCAAATGTACCAATTCTTTCTGAACATATGCTGTGTTTTTTTAAGCTTCACTCAGACTATAATTTGAAAGATATGCATCATGGTGTTAATGATAGCCCATAACTCATAAGCCAGTTTTTGCTCAATTATCTATTTACACCAATGTTTCCTCTGGTTTATCCAAGTTTGGATAAAGGACTTTGTAACAGAGAGATTTGTAACTTTTTTTTGTACGTCGCTTTGGATAAAAGCGTCTGCTAAATGACTGTATTGTATTGTATTGTATTGTAACAGTGTTAATTATCAGGTACTTAAACCATAAATTCAACCTGTGCTAATTCTTTTTGGGTCCACACCGACTTAAGGCACTCTGGCTTAGCTCAACTTTAGCAAAGGAAATTGGTCTATTTTGGTTTAAGTTATTGCATCTGTCATGGTTATTACTGCTGTACTCTGCAAAAATAACTACCCTAGCAGTTTTATAAATAGTTTTTGATCTAAGTGCAAGAACATGTAGATCTTTTTGAGTTATATACGGGAGTTATTTCAACAGGTGTAAAAGGGGATTATATTCTTATGTCCAGACAAATTACCTAACTCGCCATCCCATTTGTTAGATTTAAACCAATAGTCCACTGGTTATATAATTTTGTGTACCTCTCTTCCAGGGAGCTTCTGGTGAGGATGGTCGGCCAGGACCTCCAGGCCCCCAGGGAGCCCGTGGACAGCCTGGTGTCATGGGATTCCCTGGACCCAAAGGAGCAACTGTAAGGCGACATTTTTAGATTTACAAATCATTGTTTTTTCCTTGCTTGAATTAAACTCTTGTACCTAAAACATATACAACTGTTATAGAGGATTTATTTAACCTGCTGTTAGCTGTTAAATGACTGCCCCCATGCAAATGAGCATCATACCTTTATTGACATGTAACTCATTCATTTAATGTTTAAATTGCCTGGCATGGTAGCTGAGTGATTGGCCCTGTTTTGTCACAGTAAAAAGGTCTTGATTTCTATTCCAGTCCTACTTGGAGGTTTGCATGGTCTTATTATGATAATGCAAGATTCCTCCCATAGTCTGAAAAGAATATCAGGAGAATTGCAGACTCTAAACTGATTGGTGTGGAACAAATGGTGTGTTAGTGATTGTGTGTGTATAGGCCCTATGTTCGACTTGTGGCCTGTCCAGGATGTCATCCTGTCTTCTGCTCAAAGCCTGTTGGGAGAGACTCCAGTTCCCCCTGCAACCTTAAATTGGCTTGCGTGCACAGAGAGAATGAATAAAATCAATTATATACACATCTAATCCCAATGTAAGTGGATTGCCCAACATATTGGTTGTGGCATTGTGACTAACTGCTACTTGTGCTTCATTTTAATCAGGGTGAGCCTGGCAAGCCTGGTGAGAAGGGACTCTTAGGTGCGCCTGGTCTAAGAGTAAGTTGTTATCTTTTTCTCTCAGATTTCTCTCAGATTCACTTGCTTGAAACAAGGTTTGGGAGCTTGCCTTCTCTTACATGAGATTGGGAATTCAATAATTAAATATAAAAAAGTTGTTCTTTCTGTGTAATGAAAACACCTTTTCCAATATTTTCCAGTCTGCTGTTGTTTAATCAGGTTATAGTAAATTGAAACTATCGTTCAACACTGTAATTGTCATATGTTCAAATTTGTATATTTATGCTCACAACTCAATATAACTAAATCCTTTCTGTACATTATAGAGAGCACAGATGAAAGCAACCAGATATTACATTACTGTCATTTCAAGAAATTAAATTGTGTGTATGTACAACATGACCATAGAAAGCAGATGTATGGAATTCATGTGTGACAAAGATCCAATAGATAAGATAGTAAAAAGAGAAACACATTTGACTTTTTTTTAGCTAGGCACTATCTGCACTGTATGTAACTGTTTCACATGACAAACTTGAAGGCCACGTTTCTTATACAAGTCAGTCTGATGCTATCATATCTGTTGCCCCATCTTCGCAAAATAAGTCCACCCAGAAGCTTGATTATCAGCCATCATCCTTCTATCAAGAGGAGTGCATAACCTATGACCTAACTGCTAATATCTCTCTGTTCTTCCTCCATCTTTGCCCCCTCTCCCTTCTTTCTCTCTCTCTCACTCTTCTTTTCTATCCTTAGGGTTTGCCTGGTAAGGATGGAGAGACCGGTGCCGCTGGACCCCCTGGCCCAGCTGTACGTATCTCTGCCTCATCAAACGCACTATATAGCTTGAGTGTTGATCTTATCGAACCTCTTGTTAATTCACTTTCTGCAATATCGTCAAGCTAGAGTATTTTCATTTCCCGGGCTGCCTTGCTGATGGCCACAACTAAAAAGTAGCCCCTGAAATGAATTGTGCCATTATTCTATCTAGCATCACTGACTCAGAATAGATCATGATCTGATTGTTCAGTTCATAGACTATAGCTGACATCCAACGAAATTATAATGTGAAATTTCAAATTTGGGACTTTACTTATTTCCCCTGTATATTATCTCATCTGCTCTGAGTCATCTCATGCATCTATTTATGAACCGCAGAAGGCATTTTTGTATCTAATAACAGTCTTGGGGTTCGGTAAATGTGAGGCATTCATTGTAAAGCGCTTTGAGTGGTTGCGAGACTAGAAAAGTGCTATATAAGAACAAATTCATTTACCACTTTCCATTTACAGAGTTTTCTGAATGAGGTTGCGTCTTAATTCATTCCATGAGAATGCAGTGAGAAAGTTCAGATTTAAAGATAGCATTTTGTAATGTACTCCTGATCATTTGCCTATTGAACATATTTTGGTCATCCTTTTATGGTAGAAAATGCCCTTTTTTCATCATAATATCACTGAAATTCAAATCTATGGCCAAGGAAACAATCACACTTTGATACCAATTTGTGTAATTCTTGTCCTCAACTGATAGTTGTGCTTATTCTTGGGAATTTTAATGAAGAGTTTTGTGGAGTTGCTGTGGTGTGCATATAAATGCTCTTCAGGTAGTCAGCGGGGTTACACTAAAGACTAAGATTCAAACAGTATGGGAGTTGAAGTCTGCATTTGGTCAGGCCAAGGACATGTACATCAGTTCCAAGTGGGGATTAGACTGAAACTGCACAGTATCAAGTAAGATTAAACGGAAAAAGCCTGCTCGTGTCTTGTGTCTTTGAACATTTAATAGTAAATGGTAATTGAACTCCTTTTTATATAGCACTTCTCTAGTCTAGCAACCACTCAAAGCACTTTACAAAATGTTATGCCTCATTTCAGTACAGTATGTTTTAGGGTAGTGTTTGCCTATTATCATTGAGTCACAGAGCATTAAGCTGCTATCCTGACACTGTTTCAGAACTACAATCTAATTAGTGAAAGACCTGCTGTGAACTGGGCACAGCAGAATCAGAATCTGAATTGAATTCAGTTTAAATTTGCAAGTATTTCACGTGACCAGGAATTTAATTTGAGGCATGTAGCTACACAAAATGTGATGAAATTAATACAAGTCAAAAAGTAATGGATATCAAAAAGTAGAATATGTTGTAAAAAGTAAACAAGTATTTCAAGCATGTACATACCATATAGACAAATTAGTTAAATTAATATCTTGAAATATATTAGTTAAGCTTATGCTAGCTATTATGTGTTTTGATGACTGCTTTCAAATTGTAATAATAATAATAATACTAATACTAGATGTGCTATTAGTATTCTCACAGTTATTTAACATATTTGATCTCTTTCAACTCTACAGGGCCCTGCTGGAGAGAGAGGAGAGCAAGGACAGCCGGGTCCCTCTGGATTCCAGGTGAGTTGTGTCCGCTGTAACTGCACCTGAGTATTTAACAGTAACCTTAGTTGATTGGTTGTTCTTAATCTCTTAAAGTAATAGTAGCTATTATCTATAGTGGTAACTGTGACTTTATTTGATAGCGTAAATGTAACTCTTGCTGCATCTCTACTTGTAACTTCATTTGTTGCTGTTCAAGTTTAAATGTAAATGTGGCTGTATCTAATGTATGAAAATGACACTTACCTGAGTCTGTGAAAGGTAATTGTGTCCTTCTTTTAAGATCCCACTCCATTTGTCACTTTTTCAGCTTCTCTTTGACATCTCATATAGCAGCATGGAGAGTGGCTATGATGGATAAAAACATTACAAACTCAGCTATTTTTTGTCTTCATCAATGTATTTTTGGCTATATTTATGATCTGTGACAAGACATGCACATTTTCATTACCATTCATTGCTTTATTTCATTTGTATTTGTTTCTTTTCTTGTGTACAGGGTCTCCCTGGACCTCCTGGCCCACCTGGTGAGGGAGGCAAACCTGGAGACCAGGTGAGTGTAGCATGAAATGACATGGAATTTCTTCTAAATCACATCATTTTCTTTAAGAATGCATATCTGAATAATTTAAACCCATAACACAGCTATGTGTCCTGATGACGGAGCAGAGTTCATTTGGTTTCACACTAGGAAGACAAGCTCTCTGAAATGAAGCTAAACATATCAAACTCAACATAACATGCGTCACTGAGTGCATTTAAGGCACCTTTCAATGTGATACATGTTGTGTGGTATCACTGTATTTTTTATAAGGGTGGGGATGCTGCAGTCACTCAGACTCAAGATGTCACCTGTATGAGTGATGAAATATTTCTGAATAAACTTCTGATCCGGTTGAACCGATTCACTTTTCATGTGATTCCCTTGCCTGGATTATTAAGCATGCATCAAGACACTAGCTCAACAGTTGCTTGTTGGTGTTAACACAGAGTCATATTTTCTAAGTTTATGTCAAATAAGTGAACCTCTCGCTCTCCTTCTCTCATTCAAGGGTGTTCCTGGAGAGGGTGGAGCAGCAGGTGCTACTGGACCCAGAGTAAGTCAGTTTGGTCTGATTTCTCCTAAGATGTAATTGGTTTATGATTGAAGTGTCTTGGTTGCCCTCCCACACACACATGTCTGTGTGTGTCTTCTAATTGGTCCTGAGAGCTTTGACACTGCAGTTGATCGTTTTTTTGGTCCACTTCATCCAGACATCACACCTGCTATTAGAAATCTTGGTGTCATTTTTGGCCAGAATAGGTCTTTTGATAGCTGTGTTGCTTAAGCTTGTTCAATCCTGTTTTCTTCAGTTAAGACATATTGCTAAAATCAGATATCTTTTGCCTTTTAAGGATCTTGAAATATGAATTCCCAATTTCATCATCTCCTGTCTAGATTACTATAACTCTCTCTACTCCTGCCTCAGTCAAGCTACCTTAAATCATTTACCGTTATTTCAAAATGCAGCTGCTAGATTATTCACAAGAACTAGCCATTGCTCGAACAATTACCCCCGTTCTCTCATCTCTCCATTGGCTCCCTGTAATATTCAGGTCAACCCCACAAGAGCTTGTTGATTACACATAAAGGATTGCATGATCTGCCCCCTAGTTATATTTCTGACCTCTTCATTCCTCATTCCACTTTCCAACCATTCTGATTCTCAAACCTTGGTACATCCCGAATCCAAATGCAAAACAAAGGGTGACCGCACCTTTGCGTTTTTAGCCCCAACATCTCTGGAATAATCTTCCCCAACCCGTTAGATTTGTAGAGTATTTGGACTGTTTTAGGCAGCTTCCAAAGACCCATGTTTTAGGGAAGCCTTTTTGTCGACTTGTTGTGGTTGGTGTTTAGCTTGATCTGTATTTTTCTTTGTTATGTTTAATTTTCACACTTATTTTTTATAATTGTATGTAAAACTATTTTAAAAGTCCTATACAAATGGGAAATGATTCAACTTTTTTAGTATTCCTTACCTGGATTATTGAGCCTGCATTAAGACACTTTTACTTACTTACATGTAGGGTGAGCGTGGTTTCCCAGGAGAGAGAGGAGGTGCTGGCCCCCAGGGTCTACAGGGACCTCGTGGTCTTCCTGGAACTCCTGGAACTGACGGACCTAAGGTAAGTCAAATCAATCAAACATTCAAATTGTATTATATAGTACATTTTGTACTTTAAAACGTAATGCAACTTGCTTTACATTGATGAGAGCTCAAAATAAGACAAACATAATGAGAAAAGAAGAAAGAAAAAAGTGAATGTAAAATGTAAATCTTAATAAAATATTACGCAGATGACAGAAATTACCACCTGATGATGGCATCATTTGAACATGATGGATTACTTTTTCATCCTATTCTATCATTCTACTAAGGTGTGATTTACTGGTTCTTTAAACGTGGAACATCACATTACAAAAGAAAAGAGATGCAGATGCTCTCAAAACTTCATCAACAAAGGAGCCTTCATATACTCAGAAGTGATCAAATACAACTGGTGTGTAATTAAAAATTAACAGGCTATTATGTTTACAAGTTCGCTCAATATTTCATGCTCGACAAACTGGCAACATCTCGGCCTTGGCTAGTTGGTCTTCAGGGCTCAGAAATAGTACACACATGGTATGAGAGATACAAAAGAGTGGAACAATTATGCAAAAGCCCAAATGGTGGACTGCCCAAATGTTGCTTTTGATCTTGTACCATAGCGTACATTCACAGGGGAGTAAGATCTTATTAATCCAAGCCCTGGAAATCCACCCAGACATAGATGGGTACGTGACTACTGGTGCTGGCACGGTGGCCAGGCTTTACCCATGTAGCACTGAAATGAAAACAAGCACATACTGTTTGGTGGATAGACAGATGACTCTGTTGGTTGTTAGAAAGCTTTGGTGTGGAGTGAAGGGATTATTTACTCGACGGGGAACAGGTGGCAGGTAGTGAAGGGTACAGCCCTGTCCCAAATGGTGCCCCAAGCCCTGCGATCCCTCGGTCCAAGTCCTCACTGTCGTGATGTCAGTAAAATGTGGACCTACGGTGTGTCAGTCCTTTAAAGTGCATGAGTATAAAAGCAGGAATTACAACATCTCTTACTTGCGCATTCTCAGAGCAGGGATGGATGAATTTTAGTAATTTCCCCAACACTTTAGCTTGCCTCTATATGCCTAAATTCACATTACACTACCATTCAGGAACTTACCACTTACTTGTGTATGAATGACACATGAGACATCTTAGGCTATATTGCAGTCTTGACTTCGCAATGCAGCATAAGATCTACATATAAAACTCCCCATGAAGAATTCAAGCTATTTCAAAATGAGGTAGGATCAAGTCCAGAGGTGAGTCTACTACTTTACTTCCCTATGCACCAAGAAATTATTATGGGTTTTGGTTATTAGACTGTTGTGAACTCCGCAGTGTTCTGGGCTTTATGTGCCAAGGGGCTCATTAGGGGACTGACGGGGACTCTTTTGAAGCACATATGATGAGAGATGGGGCAGCTTATAGTTTCAGGGTCCTTACGGCCATCTACAAACAAAGACAGAAAGACCCAAAACGCACCATTTTGGACTAAGCCAAGTTAACAAGCTAGCTGAAAAAAAGGATTAACCTGCCAGCTGTCCTAACCCTAACCCCTGACCCCTCATCATCTGAAAATTTGAGCTGGGTGCAGGTCATGGCATTAGAATTAAATGCCATGGCATTAACACACCAAGGAACACCTAACATTCGAACTATACACCCACATATTAATATTATTGTTTGCTATTTACTGACTGCTAGAGCCATAGACCATGGATGCCGCAGTAGCTCAGGGGTAGAATATGTGCTTTAGGAACCAGCAAGCCAGAGGCTGTGGATTTGAACTCACTGTGGGGTGTCAGGAAGGGCATCCAGCCTTAATCTCCCTGCTCTGAGATAGATTAGTGACCTGTCCAGGGTGTCTCTCCACTCTCTGCCCAATGAATCCCAGGAAAGGCACCGGCAGATCTGTGACCAGACTTCAGGTTATTAGTTGACAGTGACATAACATGGCATTTGACCATGCTGACATAACTGACTTGAGAGAGAAGTAAGCATCAGTTGGTGTCTGGGGAATTGACCTGTTTTAGCATGAGTTAACTTAGATTTGAATTTTTTCTTTAAGGGTTATTAAATGAGAGAGAGAGAGGGAGAGAGAGAGATCAAGAAAGGAACTGCACCCCAGTCATCACAAGCATAAAGTGACCATATTTCCATCTCAAGCAACACCGATTAACAAACAACCACTGAAGCATTCAGTCAGAGCCATACAGAAATCCACCCTGCAGAAATGGAAGGAACGAAAGCCACTTTATCTGGTCTTTGTACTCTTACAATGAAATCTGTCCTCTGTATTCAACCCATCCTGTTGTGTAGGAGCAGTGGGCAGCTGCAGCACCTGGGACAATAAAGGGAATAAGGGGGAAAAACACACCTTTTTAATGAAAAATAAAGATGGAGCAAGGACACAAAGCCAGCCAGCAGCCTTATCTTTGAATTGCAGTCCTAGCATTTTTAAACCCAGTTCAACTGACTGCCTCAGAGAAAGGTCAGTGATGACAGGATAGATGGAAAGTGAAATTTCCAGATGGACATGATAATGAGGGTGGCAACAACAGTGATGATGATAATAGAGATGATGAAGGTGGAGGGATGAGTAAACTATGTTCTGGGGTGAGGGAGATGGGCACTGGTCAGCAGTGATAGAAAATCTTCTACCACCCCTTGAGCTTAAAGTCAGTTTGAAGTCATTGGCAGGGAAGAAAGAGGCTGTGTGAACCCTGTGGTTCCATACTCACAGTGGGGGAATAAGGAAGCTGAGTTGCCATTTCATATGTTACCAAGGTGTCTGGTGTGAGGCTGAAACAGAATATGATGGTGATAATAGCTCTCTGACGACTGCTTGGCCAGGCACTGGCATGGCAGAGACACTTCCAGAGGCTAAAACTGAAGGAAAAAGCCTGTTATCGCACTGCAAATTAATGACATGTCGATAAAATACTTGTTTAAATTAAAATACAAATAAAATTTAGCCGCAACAACAGAAAAAAGCAAACACATACTAAAGGAGATTATTTTTCTTAAACCTATCGATAAATTCCAAAATACAGACAAATGATGTATTTTCTTTTTTTTAAACTAAATATTACTTGCGAAAATTCTGTCAAAATAACAAAGATTATTTTGGTTTGAATCTTTTAAATACCCCCATAATTTACTATACAAACTATTTTTATTCATTTGTCCATTCATTAAACAACAAACAAACATCTTCTAATAGGATGTGAGTGTTTCTTCTAATACCTGGGTGTCATCCCACACCATGACAACAGTAATTGTGTGAGGTCAAATCAAAAGTAAAGATAAGGACAAAATTCCTTATCATAAAGCTCAAAGAAGCAGCAGAATGTGCTGACCAAACAGAGATGTGACACTTCAGTATAAGCCCACACTGGGGATCAGTAAACGTGTGGACCCTTATCACTTCTGCAGCTGGCCATTACAAACAGCTATTCAGACTCAAAGTCTGTCATCTCTGTAATTCTTTATCCCTCTTCTCTCTTTGTCTTTCTTTCTCGACTACGTGTCTGGCTCCTTCACTCTCTATCTGTCTCTTTCTCTTCCTTTCCCTACCTTGACTTTGGTCCCCTCCATAATAGGGAGCCATTGGACCTGGCGGTGCCTCCGGAGCCCAGGGACCACCTGGCTTGCAGGGTATGCCTGGTGAGAGAGGAGCCTCAGGCATCCCTGGACCCAAGGGAGACAGAGTAAGCCAAGATCGAATCTAAGTGTCAATAACAGAATATTCATGTCTCACATTTAGCATAAAAGTGCCTACTACATGTGCACTGCTTATTTTTGAGAGGTCAAATGGAACCCGACTGCACTGAACATTTGTACTTATTAATATTCTTTCCAAACAGAAGAGTGCATATTTTTCTTTGTTTCCCATAGGGTGACAATGGAGAGAAAGGACCTGAGGGTGCCCCTGGCAAAGACGGTGGTAGAGTGAGTGCTTGTTATCAGTTCTGTTTTTCATGAATAATTTGGCTCAGGTTGGGCGCATCAAGAATCCTGCCCTCCAGACCAGCTAGTTGAGCCTTCAGGCGATGGCTCTCATTTTCAGACCACGTTGTGGCTGTCTCCCATTGCTGCCATTTGATTTTGTAAAACATCCCGAAGACCTGCCCATACTCATGAGACTGTGCCCAGCAGCTTCTGGTCCTGGTCATCTCTTTATCAGACTGTAGTACTGAACCGGGATGTAAATGATTCCCACATGCTAATGCTAAAGTCTCTGTGCACTTGGGTGTTCCTGTCATTCACGTGTTGCATGTGTCAATAGTTTATGTCATTGTTAGATTCAGTTTGTGTTTTGATGACACACATGTTAATTAACCCCTGTTTATCTCCTCTCATAGGGTCTCACCGGTCCCATTGGTCCTCCTGGCCCTGGCGGCCCCAACGGCGAGAAGGTGAGCATGTTATCCTTGATGTGCTCTATAATACACTACACAAGTGTCAGGCAGTGAGCTGAAGGTGTATCCTGTTTAGGTGTTGCTGTTGTTATGACACCATTTGATATGATGACAAGACGTCCTGATGAAGAGCTGGCATTTGGCTCTTTTACCTCACAGTCATATTTTGATGAGAAACTAAAATGAACTTCAGATAAGCAGTTGATGATGACTTGAATAAATTATATTGACAAATCAACAGTAAAGGGTGACAGGCATGGGCATAAGTCCATGCAGGGATGGCCTCTAGTGATTTACCTGTTCCTCTGTCCATAGGGTTGTGGTTGTGTCAGCATAGGCATCCAATGTAAAATTTTGCCAATTCAGTATGCACATTGACAAGACCACACTGGATCGGTCCAGGCACGAGTTAACAGTGGCCGCCATTGGGGCTGTGCCTTCACAGTGTAGTGATGGAAGCTATAAAATCCACCGTGGTGACCCCTAAGAAAAAGAAAACAAGCCAAAAGTAGAAGATTGACAAGTCAATAGTAAAAGAGAATGAACTCACTGTCACTGTAGATTTTTACCTTCTTATTTTAAAGCATGTAAGTGTTACTTATGTGGCGTTTAGTGAGATGTATGACCACCAGAAAAATAAAATCTTCTTTTATGCTATTTTCCATGTGTATATCAATCTGTTGGTCAGAGTTTGATGTATGTGGCTGATGGTTCTGTCACTTCCTCTAGGGTGAATCTGGTCCTTCTGGTCCTCCCGGAGCTGCTGGTACACGCGGTGCTCCCGTAAGTATCCGTCATCTGTCAACCCACACAAAATGAACTCACTGAGGCAAAATTTTTGTTCGAGTTAATGGGCTATACAAATAAAACTGACTTGACCTGACTTACCTGTTCTGCTATTCTCTGAGCACAATGGACACAATGCATTCAAAGCATTAGTCTGACGAAAAGCCGAAAGGCAAAAAGAACATGAATGTTCTAGTTTGAGTGATTTAAGCAGGAGGAGATTGAGTTCAGAAGTCATACCTACTATTAACATACTCAGAGAAACTAGCATCTGCTTGTAGCAGTTTAGTGATTTAATGAGAATAAGATCTTCATTGATACCAACTAAAACGTTTACATCATGTTCACAGCTTACATTTTCGACATGTAAAACTTGCTATTGGGAAAGCTCTTGAGACTGCCTCCAATTTAAATTATATTCAAAGTGTGCAGCTAGCTTTGAAGTCACACCATTAGAATATCAAACTTTTTCCACACAAGTGTCAAAGCGGAAAATATATGCTAATAGTAAAATCAGATTTACTAAAGAAATCACTTCACCAGCATCTTATTAAAAGTTTGTGTTCTGTGATTTGGTCTCCTCCTACTCACACAACTTACGCATTGTGCATGTGTGTGTGTGTGTGTGTTTGTATGAATAGGAGGAATAAAAACTTTATGGAAGTCATTATATTGTGACCCCCCCCTACTTTGAAGCTAACAATTATCATGTAAAAGCTGGAATCAGAAATTTTCAAATGGCAGTGAGGAAAGCTATTCATCACTTTAAGCTGGCAGTGCTAGCCTTTGTTTTCCTAGTTGTATGATAGCAATTACGACAAGTCACCTAATGGTTTTGTCCTCTTTCCCCTTTCCGCTCTCAGGGTGACAGGGGAGAAACTGGACCTCCTGGACCTGCTGGATTCGCTGGACCACCTGTAAGTACCACACAATGAGGATAGAAATAACATCTTTAGGTGTGTAGTCTTATCTGTTAAGGTGCAGGGCTTTGTAGCTGAGGAATGAAAGGAATTACTTTACAAAATTGAATCACCTAGATTCTCTAATAACACCTTAATCTCTAGTCATCTGATCATCTCCAACTCCGTCTCTCGCTTCAGTCAAATATTTTCTAAAGTTCAGGTTTTATTGATTGCCAATTCAGTTGGTACATATGATAATCTTGACTTGGTGTGATAGTCACAGAGAAAGATTCAGTAGACTTAAAGGTACACTGTAAAGTGGAAGGAATGAGACTGTTGCACGTTATCTAGAAAAGAAAATCCAGGTGTATCTGGATATCCATGAATATCGAATGAGTAAAGAGGTTAAGAGACTTTGGCCATAATAAGTGTTAGTGTTCAGAATGCAAGCTAAAGAGAAATATTCAATAACAAAATCTGTAAAATATGGGTCTCTACCATACAATATTCCCACATCATATGTTAAATCAGTACATTGACATATTTCTGGTGCCATTTGCGTATAACATTGCAGTACACAAGATAGAAAAGGTATTTGACATTTAGCCAATTGGATCTATTTCTGGCCATCAAGTCTCATCCATCTTGTTTGTGCCCAGCGCTGATAGATGATATTGAATAACTTCTTGATAGGCTTCATCCTTCACTGCATCCTCCCCTACAAATGTTTATAAAAAATATTTTACACAAGTTATTTTTGTGGTAATAGGCCATTATTTGTCACAGGAATTTTTTTCCTCCAAAATGTTCAGAATAGGATTAATTATTGAATATATGTCAAAATGAATAACTATTCAAGATTCCTACATAGTAATTGGTTGATTGTGAGTTCAAAAACTCAAGCTTATAGAAAGATCTGACCAGACTAGTCTAGACTAAATTATCCTTATGATCCATTTCACTTTATCATCAAAAACACCAGAGGGGTAATGCTACATATAAGTCGTTCAAACAGATCTGATTTAAACTAAATCATGAGTTCTCACCATTTCAGATTTTATAATGCAAAAGTTATTAAGCATTCTCAAATTCTATGTGAACATATCATTTTTAAAAACCTCATTATGCTCTATGGTGATTTTTGCATCAGTTTCACTTTCACTATTTCAAGTTGCCCATTGTTACTGAGAAGATAACACATTAACTCACCATCAAAGCCGATTGTAATTCTGTGATTATGTGGAAGGCTATCTGCTGTCCCTTCTTTGCTCTTTGTAATCTGCTGTACCTTCAGTAAATTGAGGAGAGCATCTTGAGGATATCTCCCTCATCAGTATAAGTGTATTCATGCGTTCTCCCCTGTAACCATTTATTTTGAGGGAAAACATCACCACCACCAGCAATATCTCATTTTTTGAAACAAATCCCTCATCAGCAACAGTTCAAAAATCAAAGTCTTTAACTATACTTGTTTACTGGGATGTGTGTTGCAGCAGTCTTTTACACTTGCTTTTTTGTTTGTTCCATCAGGGTGCTGATGGTCAACCTGGAGCCAAGGGAGAGCAAGGAGAAGGTGGACAGAAGGGTGATGCTGGTGCTCCTGGACCCCAAGGACCCTCCGGGGCTCCCGGACCTGCGGTGAGGATCGCAGTTAAACAAAACTGAGAATATTTTGAGGTCTTTGAAAAAACTGAAGCCTTGTACCCAAATCTTGACATTCTTTTACTCCAGCCATAGAATTACTCTCACATCTTCCACAAATATCTTTTTCCACATCAACATGGAAATGACTTTAAAATCAGTTGACACTATTTAATGTGAGGGATCAAATGAAGCCCGGTCATCCTATGATATTTACAAATTGTATAAAGCAAAATGAACCAAAATAAATCAGTTAGTTTAGTACAAACACTTTTCAAAATCAGCCCTCGGGCTTTGGATGAGGACTTTAACTTCTTGATTCAGTTGTATTATGAATCAGAATAAGTTGGTTGAGAACAACAGCTGAGCAATGCAGCGTTTGATCTCTCTTTGTGGTTGGATTTCACACTCCAACATTAAAATAAGGCCAAACAGAATGGAAAGCTTTCAAAGCTAATGAAAATTATTTTTTTAGATACAGTTCATTATGTCCCTCGTAGTAAGGTATATGCCTTCCTTTCCAGGGCCCCACTGGTGTCTCTGGACCTAAAGGTGCTCGCGGTGCTCAAGGACCTCCTGTAAGTGATGACCCTCTAGATATGTGATCTTCAGTTATACAACTTTGATTGTTCTGTCACTTCACACTGCACTTCACTAACTTACCACGTGTTTTAACTTTCATATCACAATTACTCTGAATATAGAAACCATAATTCAGTTAGATTTTTTTTAGACTATATGTGCATTAATCTTCCTTTTCTCGTTCAGGGTGCTACTGGTTTCCCTGGTGCTGCTGGTAGAGTTGGACCCCCTGGTCCCAATGTAAGTTTCTTTTTTCTTTCTTTTTTTTTGCTAGCTACTCAACAACTCATAAGCAACTCGAACCAGGTTTCCTGTTGTCATGGCATTATGGACTGGTTGGATTAGTTCTACGGTATATCTCAAGTTACACAAAATGGCACCATCATTTAAAGGAATATGTGTGACTGAAGTTTCTCAATGTTAACAGTAGAAACAGCAGATGGATTACTTCAGCTATGATTAAGAAAAATCAAGATGATGGAGCTTTCTGTAATTCCAGAAATTATTTAATGAAGACACTCCAAAGGGATCTATTATTATTGCAATATATGTATTTTTCTGTTTATCTTAAAGTATTATTTAGTTCAGTCAGTTAGAAACATTTGAACAAGGAACAAAGGCTAGATGGCCTTTGTCTGTATACAAAGGGAGAGTGGCATTGATAATTGTCTAGCAGCCTATAATTTACTCATTGATTTCCCGTGAATGAAACAGAATGAGTGTGGGTAGGTGTGAAGTAGCTTTCAAGATCGTACCTGACATATTGTCATCAACTTTGAAGCTTGCTCATTATCATTGAAATTATCATGCTGTACCGTACTCAGTAGCTATGTCTCGGCATCCTCACACAACCAGTAAATTTACTTTGACATTTAACTGGAATAATCCTATTATAACATTAGGCTCTATTGTTTTTGAAAGAGATTTGTAAGCGGAAGTAACATAATCCGTCCTTCATAAAGAAAGCTCTGAGCCAAGATATTCATCAAATTAAGATTATCCCTGGGGTGCAAAGGTGCTGTTTTGCTACCTGCATCCCAAGTGTTTGCTGAATGGTGTGCAAGATAGTTTAGCAAACCCTGCATGAACAAACAGAGAAGAGCATCAGGTATTTACACGTTTGACCATTTATCTTTCAACCATTGTGTTAATTTGTTAGCAGGCTCTGTGTGTATGTGTGTGCATGTAACCCATAGACTAGAGCTTGATGAATGTAGTAATTGTTGTAGTAATTGTAACCTCCTTACACATCCCAGGGTAACCCTGGACCTTCTGGTCCTGCCGGCCCTCCTGGTAAAGATGGCCCCAAGGGTGTGAGAGGAGATGGTGGTCCTCCTGGCCGACAAGGTGACCCTGGACTCCGTGGACCAGGTGGTCCTTCTGGAGAGAAGGGAGATCCTGGTGAGGATGGTCCTCCTGTAAGTACAAACTCAAGTTTATTCATATTTAAGTTTCTTACCCGAGTAAAAACCCAGGGTTCATAGCAGAGAACTCTAAAAATAAGAAGCCAAAACCAAGAGTCTTAGAATAGCTAGAAAAGAGACGCAGGCAATACTGAGGATCCTCTTAATTTATTTAACTCACATTCCTCATGCTTTCAGCTCTCGTTCCTTATTTAACTGTACACGTATATTATGCTCGACAGAGATTCTAATTTTGACACATCTAGTGATTATAAATTCCCTTCACACATAAGCATGCGAGCAGTCGCACTCACAGGACATAACCACATCCGTGTCTCTTCACACACTCTTCCACCTGCAGTGATACTGAATACACACACATATGCATATCCACAAGCTCACTTTAGCCCCCTCACACCCCATGGCAAACCACAGACTTACATTTTGTAGAGGGGAAAGTAGCCCTATGTTTTTGAGTTCAATCCTCTTTTATGTACCTCTGTTTGACCAGGGAGGCAACATCATCAGTAATGGACAACAACAAGGTGCAGTCTTTTAGGAGGTGGAGCCATCAGGGTCTATCATTAACTGTAATTGCAGACTGAGTCGTATCTCAGCACTGCAAGGCAGCAAAACTATTGATTGACAGTAGGATGATGGCTTTCATCCTCTCTGCACTCACACACAGAACCGTGATCAACACAGGAGAGGAAATTACAAGATAATGGCAGGTCCAAAATATTGGACACTCAAAATGTAAACATGGCAGCTGTGACAAGATCTGGCCCATCCAGGAGATATTTAGATGAATTCTTGAAGGTGAAACTTAAGCCTTTCAGTTAGTCTAGTAGATGAATCATGCACTCCTGGCAACACAGAAAGTCTGGTATTTATAGTTAACACCAGTGATGGCTTCATGGCGCTTTCGATTTTGCTCAGCAGGACATGTGGCAGAGGGAATTTAGCTTTTGCGGATCAAGTGGATTTTACAAAACATAAAAGAAAGGTGATACAGGTTGATGTTGCAGTTGTGGTGGGGCCGAGATATGATCATAGATCTTAGCAGGGGCAGAGATGATCAGGATGCGAGGACGAAGGACAGGATGTTGTGTTCGTTTAGTATATACTTTGGCAAATTAATATTTTTTGATAATCCATACAGAACAGAACAGACTTTAACTGGAGGCAACAGCAAACAAGTAAAACATAACCTTAAAACGTGCAGGGCTTGTTCTACACCTTTTAGATACAAGAAAAAGCAGACAGCTGGTACATTTACAATCATCTTATTCCTCTTCCTTTCTCTACTCCTGCTTTACTTTCCACCATTCGTAGGGTCCTGATGGTCCCTCAGGTCCTCAGGGTCTGGCTGGTCAGCGTGGTATTGTTGGTCTACCAGGACAGCGTGGTGAGAGAGGTTTCCCCGGCCTTCCAGGACCATCTGTAAGTGCCTTTTATATCCCCTTCCCAAATGATTCAAAGTAACATAATAATGGATCCAACTGAAACTCAACTCTCCCTTGAGATATTTATTACTATCTGCACTGGAGAGTTAGTAGCCGGGTGTTTGCTGTATCTCTGACTGCCTGTCTTGATGTTATTTCCCAGTGACTAATGGTATGTTTAGTGTGGAATCACATATGGCTTTCTTGGTTCAATGGGTTTATATGGATTTATCCCTCCCAAATCTTAATCAAATCTGAAGTAAACTTTTGAAAAGCTGAATGGATTCAAATGCGTGCTTCAGCTGGGTTTGCGTTATCTGGTTTAAAGTGAATCGATCTCCTTGTGAGTAGGACCATGTCATCGACATGTTCAAGAGAAAAGACAAGGGTCGATTTGAAAATCCTGTCAGAGGAGACAATTGAAAGATCAATTTCTATCATTATCTATTAAATGTTTTAGGTGACATCACATATTTTCCAGTTTTTTTTCCTCCATGTTGACATTAAGCCTAATTCTAATTGCAACTCCTAAGCCCCCCCAAAAACGGATTTTATGTAATCATAGGTGTGGACGAAGAGCCCCATTCTCCATCCTTTAACAAAACAACTGCCATCTAGATACTTGAGCTGCCATAAGAACATCTGAATGGGCGCTGAAGAAGGGACATAATGTGAAACGGCGTCTCGTGCAACGTGCATGCATGATAGTATTACTCAAACACATAATTCAGTAAAACTGAACTCCAACATATAGAACAAACGACATCAACGGTCTATCCCACAGAGCCATGTAGGGACCAGGAATAACAATTTTCCATAAACCTCTGGTTTTACACATGCATGAGATTTGTTCATCAGCTTCTCACCCTGACTGCAAGCACACATTTTGATATTAGTGTTTGCCACATGAGACTCCTCTCTCTCTGCTTCCAAATCACACCCGCCTGCCACAATCACATCATTGGGCTTTTCTCACCAGGCGTTAATGGACATAGGCAAGCCACAGGCAGCTCGTGATGTGCCATGTAGTATGCCTTGACTTATGACTTCTAACAATCCTGTCAACATCAGAGTGAAATTCCCAAATACATCATTGGCCCTTCTGAGGGGAAGTGCTGTGACATGACACACATTCACCTGCCTTCCATAAGAGGTCCGTTTGACGTGTCATGACTAGACCCCATGTTGTGGGGATGGACATGGACTTAGATGGAGCATGGGGGATTAAAGCAAGATGCCCTTCCTGACACCCTGTGGTGGGTTTGAACTCGCAGCCTCTGGCTCATCAGTTCCCAAAGCATGGGCTCTACCATCGAGCTCCTGCGGTTCACCTGCCCTCCATATCCTCTTCTATTTATGTGACATGAGATGTGTCCCCAATGTAGGCGTGATCTGATCAGTCATTCTCAATCAACACTCATCAAATTGATGGAAAGCCAATGGGGATGATACAACAATTCACTATAACGCATTTAATGAGGAATGTTTGATTTTAGTTACCCAAAAGGATACCTTGTGCATGTGTGGTAGGGGTAGGTTTTTTTTTCCAACACCCCTCTGACTTAGAAAGCACCCGAATTATGCTACATAGTGATTTTCAGAAATAATACTCCATTCACTTTTTTGTCAGAGTGGATATGCAACTACTAACAAACAGATTCAGGAGAGATGTTATGTTAGTAAGAGCTCAAGGCTGGCTCTGGATCAGTGCTTTAAGCCACTCCCACTGTTTCCTCATGATTCTTTGATAGAGGATGGGCCTCAGCAATGAACTACAATACAGCAAAATTCAAAATAATGGCAAATGTGAAGGAATGAATGAATAAATGAATTGGAGTGTATACGAATAAAAACGACATGATACCACACTGCAACACTAAAGAGGATGTATGCACACCATAGTCCAACTCGGAAAACAAGCTAATATTTCCCCCCATATTTTAAGCTAATGGGCCAACCCATCAGTAAAAACCCTTCAATCATGAGTTTCTTGGCCCATCTCACAGGCAGCATCTTTCATCACTGACTGTTTCTTGATTAATTATTGATTCACCGGTAACTTATAGTTATAAGTTGCCTGTGAATGACTTTAAGTGTTTTATTCCTATTCTTGTGAAATTTCTGTGGATTAAAATAAACGTGCTTCCCTCTAACCTCCTCTCCTTAGGGTGAGCCTGGTAAGCAGGGAGCTCCTGGTTCTGGTGGGGACCGTGGACCCCCTGGACCTGTTGGACCCCCTGGACTAACTGGACCTGGTGGAGAGCCCGGAAGAGAGGTCAGATAAAGGCTAATGCATATCATAGACTCATGTAATACCTTTGACTTTTATCTAACCCAGGGGTCAACCATAAACCAAATGTATCTTTTATCACTTGAAACAGCTTAAGTCTTGATTGTATATGGAGGTAATTTACCTACATAACTTTCACCTATTACCAAAAATGCATCTCTAATAGGGAGATGGAAATCCCATTACTTTCCCACAGCACCTTCCAGTGAAATGAGAAAATTCCACCCCTTGAAAGTAGAGTTAACTTTTTAGCCGTCTTTGCTGGGGGAGATGTGACCTAGAAGAAAAGAAAAGAATAAAGCTGGGGGAGAAGGTATTGGCAGGAGCTGAAACTAGAGAGATGATGTTCAGTCTAAACCACTTAAGTAAAACTCTGATAACTGGGATGCTCTGACACCCCCAAAGGTTTTCTAAAGTCCCACAAAACCTTTATGTGTATTTGTGTGTGTGTGTGTGTGTGTTTGTGTGTGTGTGTGGGTAAACAATTAAATGTCAGATAAAGTGAGGTCGGATTAGTTGAGAACACTAACCTAGTTGTTCCCGTCAGGCCCAAGCTGTATTTCAGTGACATATAGGTTTACTCAGAGTTTACAATCAATCATAAGGCCTGGTTTAGCTACTTGTTCACTGCCAGCATTTGTCCAGACTGAGAGATTTATTTTTAAACCAGCAAAAGCATATTAAAAAAGCCTGGAATATGCACCGAGCTAGAAATAATAGAGCTTTTCACTCCAAGCAGAGGAGGAACTCAACAGGCAGCTATGTGCTGCATACACACACACATACACAGATTATTATATAGAGGTTATTTAAAGTTTAAAAAAAATATATCCTCCATACTTCAAATTAAGGATTTTTCAGTCTTGTCCTGGGCCCCAAGGCAGCTTGATTATACAATTTCTCTTCACTGGAAACAATGTGGCACAATATCAGCCCATGTGCACAACTCATCCTGCTACTCATCACTTGTGTTAGTTTGAAGTTTTGATGACTGTCAACTCTGCAAAGACAACTTTCGCTAAGGGGAGGTGAAAAGGATTAACATGAAATTGTATGGATATCTTTTAGGGCAACCCTGGATCTGATGGACCCCCTGGTAGAGATGGTGCCACTGGAATCAAGGTGAGAGAAAGTCCATCCAATTTCATCAGATTATATATGCATTGCTGTAATTCTGCAAAACTGACTATTTCATGTATTTTACAACATTAAGCATATTCTATAATTTTATGGATGTTGAGTGAGATATCAAGATTG
>OMLC01065984.1:0-29743 GCA_900302585.1 Regalecus glesne | reverse complement strand
ATATATAGCACAATAATTCAATACTCAGTCAAAATCTGATTCGAGGAACTGAATGTAAATAACTCTAGGAGGCGTTCTCAACCTAAGACATTTTAGCCCCGTTAAAGGAAAACTATTGCATGTCAATTTGTGTATTTCCATTTAATAAATAATGTCTTTAAAAAAAACCTAAAAGAAACTAACATGCATCGTGCACATCGTGCACATGTTCAGCCGTGACACGGGCACTCTTCTCCAAAACATAAGATCAGTATCAAAGCCCATTTATTTTCTATAGGAGTGAAATGTTTTCCTGCTCTGATTGAAACCCAAAACCAAGAGTAATTTACGTGGTTGTGATTTCCCTCCGTTAAGTCTGAGCAGCAGCAGTATATCTGGCCTGTGTGGTGATTTTAGGATTTTAATTTCGTTCACTTTGGTAAACATTAAGGACCTTGAGGTATGCTGAAGCATATCTAGCCAATAGACATTGATGTCAATATCATGCATAACGCCACTATCTGAACATGGCGGTGCACTCCAGTAATTAGGTCAGTCAAGGCAAAAATAAACTCAAAATAACAAATTCAAAAACCAGTTCCGTGATAGTCATGAGTCAACAAAAGTTTATCCTAAAACAAACAGAAAAATCTAATAGTATGTAAAGTCTGGCTGCATGTAAAAAAAAAGTGAGTTACAACACCTTGCTTATACACATTATATACACACACGTGTCAAACTATATATAATTTAAGTTAAGAGAAATCTATGCTTTTCATACACAACATTCATACTTGGACATTTAAAAATCCAATAATCTACCTATACTGTGACCAAACAGAAATTTAAACTAGGTCAAATTCTAAAACTTAACTGCTGCAAAGCATGAATTAATTCAATTGAACAAACATATGTTCTACAACAAAACATTTTTGTTTAAAAAAAACCAAACATGCATGTGGGAAGCAAAGCGGTACAGTGGTGCGGCTTAGTGACCAGTAAAAGGACAGGTCTACAGAATACCTGTGGTTTCCTTATGCAAACATGCATAACAGCATCACAACAATAGCAACATGCTCTAGTAGCTTACATTACCCCCACATCAGAAAAGGGGAAAAACAACGGATACTGCACCTTCATCTTTTTGCTACCATAACGATGGACTAAACTTAAACTTGGAAATGGAGAGGGATTCAGATTCAGAATGACAGCCAATAGTCCAGCTGATGACTGATAGGAAGTAGCCCACTATGTCGAGTTCCATCATCAACGGCTGACCCGATATCAGGTCATGCTGGAGTCTAGCCCAGAGCTGATTGGGCGAAAGGCCGGTAACACCCTGGATAGGTCACCATGACCTTGCAGGGCTTGAGCAGTTAGGTGTCCAGTGTCTTGCTCAAGGACACTTTGACATGCTCTCTGAAGGAATCAAGGATCGAACCACTGATCTACCTCCTGACTAATGTCACCAATATATTATAGCAACCAGTCAAACAACAAATGTATGAACAGAGTTGACCTAAACCCCATATCACCCTATGCTTTCATTCTTTGTATAGGAGAGGATGTCCAACACTAGAATGTGATGCTGCCTTGCTCATTAGCAGGCAACATTCATGGAAAATTACATACAATGTTTCAGAGTAAGTGGTGTTCACTGATAAACTAGCATACATACAGTACCTACAGAACCACATGTAAATAGCTCACCGGTTATTCCTCTATCCACATAAATGTCCAATGGCAGTTTAACTGCTGGAGGTAGGAGAGGTCAGTGTAACATGCCGTCCCAATGAATTCTGCGTATCTCCATAGTGCTGCATGTAAGATCACATACAGGTCACATTCACCAGTAGGGGATCTTAAGACAGGGTTTAGTTATCTTTCCAAAAAGTAGACCCAAGATACAACTAACAAAATGGAGATTCTCTACCATGCCAAGAGATGCGTATAAATAATGTTTTGTAGAAGTGCTGCCAAAAATCGACATTGAATCGAAAGTCCAAAGCTTAACATACACAAGTTTCAAATACACACAACTGTCCTTCACATGTAAGAGAAAAATGAGTATGCTGCTTACCTCATCAGTTTTAGCTAATTGTATAGAATTAGAAATGTGACTCATTTGATGGAAGTGCTGCACCATGCTCAGATCTACAGAGCCAGATTGAGACATGAACTTGACAGTAACAGCAGCATGGTTTCCCACAGTATGCATTTATTGCACATTTCACAGCATGGGCTAAACCAGACACCAGTGCCAATGAGATGAGGTTTTTTTTACTTGTGCTCAAGTCAGAGGCAAATCCTTTTTGTTTTTGCAACGATAAACTGAAGCAAACCATCAAAAACAACATCGGCTCACATTAAAGGGAAAAGAGACCAAAGCCACACACAATCAAAAACTTGTCAGCACAACCAAATAAATTATGCGTTTTCTCTTTTTTCTTTTTTTAGAATTGTGATCAAAAAGAAAATGTATTGTCAAAAATCTGCCAGCCAGTATTAGTGTTTTGGTTTTAGTTAAGCAAACCATAGAGGCTACTGACAGAGAATCGAATAGGGATAAAAAAACAAAAATAAAAACTGAAACAAACAAAGATACATTCTCTGTTACTGTGGGAGGACCCCTCTGTCCTGTGCCTGGGGAGGAGGAGCCAGTATCATGATCGGCCCTTAGGCCGATTCATTCTGTGGTGGTCGAGTAGACGACGATGACTGAGGAGCCATCGATGCTTCATCTCCAGTTCTGGTATACGTAGAGAGAGGCAACTAACAGATTGGCACTCAGGCTTACAAATAACAACCCAGGGCAGATGAGCTGCCTCAAAAAACCTGCAAAAGAAGATATGACACCATGAGGGGGAGGCAAAAGTGGAGGAGGCTGTTGCATACAGGCATATTCAAATATCTCCTGGAACAATAACAATATTGACGATTGTCCCTTAGCATCGAGCTTCTGGCCATATATACCTAGGATTTCTTTCATTTTCATATCCTGTGTGTATACAGCACAATTATTATTATTATTGTGGCATTATGTCTCGTGAATTTAATTCCCAATGCCATTTAAAAGAGACCTTTTAATATTACACTTTTAAAAACATTTAAATATTTCATGTAAAGTGAGTGCAATGCATATTCCATCAATCTTACACAGGTTTCACTGTGTAAGATTCTGGCAACTTTTATAGACTCATCGGAGTCTCTTGACTGATTTAAGTGGCTTCTAAAAACCCAACTTTTAATAGACATGTTGTGGTTGGTTTTTAGCTTGGTCTGTTTCTTTCTGTGTCAAGTTTAATTTTCATTTTATTTACATGACCTATTTAGTATTAAATTTCATGACTGTATGTAAAGCACTTTGTAACCGTGTTTTTAAAAGTGCTATATAAAGAAACTTTTAGTAACTTTCTAACTTCTAGGCCTGATTTATGGCTTTGGTAAAGACACTGGATAAACTATAAAGCATGCCGTGCCACACACACTTTACCCAGATTTTTATATTTCCAGACTAAATGAGGCATTTGTACCATCCATTCATCCATTCATCCATCGTCAATCGCTTATCTGAAGTTGGGTCATGCGTGGAACTGGACCCTATCTCAGTTCTGGGATACACCCTGGAAAGGTTGCCCTCAGAACGATTGTTTAGCACTGGAGGGAATATAGTGACTTGCACTCATTCATCATTGAAACCAGCAAAATTTGATATGCTGGTTTTCCTGGCAAAAGACCTGTGGGCCATTGAGAACCATCAGTAGGATAGCTCTGGTTGGCAGAGCCATACTCCTTATGCACTTTAGTCTGTGTAGTTTGTTACTGATACTGACTAGGTATCGGCAAGATTAATATTTATTTCATATTTATATTAATGTTCACTCTGTTTCTATTAAGATTTTATTTAGATGTTTAATCCACATGATTAATATTACACGTTTATCCCAACTTTGAGTTATTTGAATATTTTTAGAATGGTAAAGCCACAGATTTGTATTTTCTATGTTTCTGCACTTTAATTTGCATGATTTGTTACCTTTACTGACTGGAGAGCAGTAGGATTCACATTTATTTTCATATTAATATTCACACCAGGCCTATGTTCCAAGATGCTTTGTTGATCCCTTTTCAGATTTCATAAAATAAAATAATCATGATAATTATATTATGTTTATGTGGCTTGAAGCTTTATCCAATCACGAAATTTATTCCCTGTATTCAACCCATCTTAATGTTTAGGAGCAGTGAGCAGCTGCAGAATCTGGGTATCAAACTCCAGTTTTTTTTCCTATTGCATTGCTCAGGGGCACAGGCAGGAGAGTACTAGTCCAATATGTATGTCTTTTTGATAGTGGGAAGAAATGGGCGTTCACAGAGGAAACCCACACAGACACGGGGAAAACATGCAAACTCCATACAGAAAGGACCTGGGATGGGATTCGCACCACCTTTCCACCCAGAGTTAAATCAATCAGTCAATATTCTACAGTGATTGAAGGATTTTCGTTTCACAATGAAGGGGTCTATTTTTACGTGACATGATTACATGTCCCCACATCATGGGGGTGGACACAGACGTAGATGGATGAAGTGTGGGAGATTAAGGCTGGATGTCGTTCCTGATGCCCTGCGGTGGGTTGGAAGTGTGGCTTGTCATCTGGCTCGTCAGTTCCCAAAGAGCGTGCTCTACCACTTAGCTACCGTGGCGATAAAGATATGTTTTTCATAGCAATTCATTCATCAATTCATCATATCATGTAGGCTTGGCCCACACGAAAGCACAGTTTATATGTTGACTGTTTATACTATAGTGATGTATTGCTTTTGTTTAGTGGATAACAGAAGATTGTGAATATGTTAAAAATTGCAAACTAAATCAAAATCCCAATATTGGTCTACAAGGAAGAAAAAAAAGACAAATAGATTATTTTCCCAAATCGTTCAGCCCTAACACATGGCTCATTTGACATCCTAACCCCATCATGTGTCAAGTTAAATATATCATTGACACGGTATCTCCCTCGCCCTTTGTGTGTTTAAATTGGACAGCTTAGCTCACCCTTTGACGGAGGGGTGCTCTCTGATCCTTTTGTGGTAGTGTCGACCAGGCACGCAGAGGACTCAGAGGAGCTCCCTCTCCTCCCCTTTATGATGCTTCCCTCCCTCAGCAAGGAACTCAAGTCTGCAATCAGAGCAGCAGTCAGAGTTAATTTCAATGGAACCAAGATAACTCCATCTTAAAAACCATGGATTGACTGTATCGTCAATCTAAATAGCATATGTATATCTTGCATGCATATTGTAATCACTGACTTTATTTTTGTATGGATTTTGTAACTTTAAAAATCAAAATAAACTATGGGGGGGAAAAACAAAACATGGAATGACAAGGAACTAAATAACTCATTTCTGTCATGTTCTCACCACTGAAATTGTCACCTTGTACTGAAGGGAGCCAAAGATGTTTTCTATTACATTACCACTTAATGGTATATGATAACTTTTGATCAAAATTTTCACATAACACCGAGGTTCACGGTTCGAACCCCAGTATTCCCACTGTTTTAGCAGAGTGTTGCAGGTAGCAGAATTGACAGAGCTCCTGGGAGGGAGCCTGCAGCACTAACATGTCCCGCTAGGGTAAACAGTGACACCTACTGGTGGTGGGCTATTTGTACACCTGAATCAGAATCAGTTTAATAGCCCAATTAGGATTTCACACGTGGCATTTGACTCTGGTTTTATGGTACTAAATGGCCTTCACATGGAATAACAACACAGCAATCAACAGATCTATGCAAAAGGATTGACGATATGTAGGTGAAATATCATGCAATAAAGTGCGATGATGCAGAAAATATATCAGGGGTGCAACCACGGGGAGATCCAGTGGAAATAGTTTTGGACTGCACATGTTACTATATTACTCTGGAGAAACCTGCAGCTGTAAGGTCAAAAGAAACAATTGGCTGCCTCCATGTGTACTGAAGGATACACGTGGGGTATACAGCCTCAGCAGCCATCTTATTGCTCATTGAAAGGACTTTAAGAAGAGCAGGGATAAAATGTCAAATTTGGATATAAAGGGGGAAGAAAAAAAAGCTGAATTTGAGCCATGTTGGCTCTGAAAAATAAATCTATGTTTCAACTTGTGATACAAGTGATCCTTACCATTTTGGCTTTGGAAGGGTGATGTGTCTGGGGAAAACTGGCTGCTGATTACAGAAGGGGCAGGCTCATGGAAGAGGCGGCTAGGGGATACGATGCGGGACACAGGGGTCAACTCGGCCTCTGGAGAAAAGAGCTGGAGTCTCCTCCCGCTGATGTTGAGACGGGCGGGGCTGATGAGGGGACGGCGGTGGAGGGTGGAGCCACAGCTTGACGTGACTGAACCAGCAACTGAGGGAGTGGGGGATGGGCCTGGGGATGATGGGCGGCTACCCGATGTCAGTGAGAAGTAGTCTGTCAAAGTAAAGAAAAAAACCCATCAAAGGTCAATTTAGAAGGGCTATAATTTGTGAAGAAATTTTGTGTGCTTGTTTCAGATGAATTTTGGGTCGGTACGACATTCCTTTCCACCCTACTCTTTTCCCAGAGGACTTTTTTCCTCCACAAAAAGATAACTATCTCAAAAATATTCAACATAATAAACTTAAGACCGTAGAACAATTTAAAAGTTGAACAAAATGTATACCTTAACCGATGAAAGACTAAAGTGCACCATACGAAAAGTAAAGATGAAATATTATCACAGTATTCTTGCTGAAATAAGCACACTAATTTAATGTATTTCGCAACCTCGATACTTTCTAGCGTTTTGTATTGTTTACTGTGAACCACAACAGTGAAACATCCAGTGCCTTGATACCTGAAGGCGGGGAGTCTTTGCATTGTGCTGGAGGTCTGCTCCCACTAAACAGATAACCCGAATCTGAAAAGAAGTTTAATGTACAATTTAGTCCATTTATCCAAGATACAAACATGAAACGACAACCTTTGCGCTCAGACACGGTGACAGCCAAGACATATCCTGTCTGGTGACAAAGCCAACTTTAAGAAGTTTAAGGGAACAAGACCTGCTTGAGCAACAGCAATGCAAATTCAACAACAGTTAGTTATTGAGCCTCTCAGTCCCTCTGCATGTGACGGAGAACAAGGCAAAAGGGAAATCGTGACCTGAGCACAAGACAATCGACTGATATGGGCCACAGTCAGTGGGAAATGTAGGCTGACATGGTCTCAACCAGAACTGGTCCATGAGTGAGATCAAATACTCATCAGAAAGGACCATCACCAAAACCATTCACAATGGTACTACCTCATGGGAAAATAACTAATTAAACAATATGCATTAGAGAAACCTAGCACACTCATCAATTTTGAATAATAGCATTTCATCAGATCCAATCGATGTACCAGGAAAACTTACCAATGTTGTCCCAAATGAATTTAGATATTCTTTGTTAGCAATAGTCTGGGTTAATGTCGCCTTGATTACTTCCATCTATGAAGGAAAATAGATTTCACCTGTTCTGGTAAGTGACGGCATAGCACCTAGGCAGAGGGCTCTGTTCAGACGTCCAGGGAGTGAGGATGGGGAGGCCTTGCGTTCCCGGGGACTCTGCTGGCGGCTGATGAGCTTGGAGAGATTGGGTGGTGGGGCCAGGATGAAAGTATCAGATGTGTCATAGGGGATGTTGGGTAGCAGAGGATTCTGACCACTTAGGAGAGTAGGACCCACAAGGCTGCCCGCAAGGTATCTGCAACGCAAGACCAACAACACTGTCAACTGCTTTGACGATCACACCCGCTTATAGGCCTCTGTAATGATGAAGGATGATTTTAGTAATACTGCTCATGATTCGTTTAACAACTTGATACTATTTCAGCTCGGGTGTCTATGTGTAATTGGATCATTTGTCATTAATAGAAAATGAAGTGGGGACTTAAATTGTTATCCATTTTGCAATTTCAAAGTAATCTCATGAAGAATGTCAAGTCATGTATTACAAAAGGCAAAAAGTCCTTCAAAGGAGAGGTTAAAAACTTTACGACTCTTGATCTAATCAGGGTGTCCACATTTTTATATTATATTAAAACCTGATTCTTTTGCAATACAACATGCAACATAAAAACTAAATAAAATGCTAAAATTTTCCCAAACAAAAGATTAGGTGGTCTCAGAATCTTTTTTATCAATTCAATTTGTGGTCCATTATCACATGGAAGGGATATGAATAGGTGATGTAATCACTCAGACATGCGCATACTATGAAATCAGACCCAGTCGAATCGAGCCACAATCTTTGGTTTGTATGGCCTGGTCGTGTTCAGAGGCCAGGACAAACCACCTGTCTTACACATAGTTAAAGTCAACAGGCTGTGATAGGAGAAAAGAGCCATCATTGACAAGCCGTTTTCAGCTGTTGAACAACATGCAACAAATTGTACTGAAGACCTCAATGACATGCCAGTCGGCAAGCCAGCGCACGAAATTTGCATTGTCGCCACATACAGTCAGAACTGAAGGTCAATAAATGTAAAGGTTTATGTGCTTTTCCTCTCTGGTGGTGAGCAGATTTTATTGCTCTACAGAAAAATTCAAACTGCAGACATAATGTCTACCTGGTATCATTTTTCTTTTAAGTCACCCTCGACTTAAACTTATTTAAAAGGGAAACAGAGAAGCTCTATTTCAATAAACCAAATCATCAGGAATAAAGGAATAAATCAAAAATATTTGGAATCCATCAATTCAAAGAGGAAGGGGGGGCACAAAAGACGTCACGTTTTTTCCCGAAGAACAGCAAACAGAAGTCATATCCTTTCACACTTCTTTATTACATTCAGTATACAGCAGTTAACCTCACAAATGTCTTTACAAAACGTTTTATCGCCAGATTTGTTGGCAAAAATAGTGAGATTACACTGAATTTCAGCACTCAGATACATCGTCTCAATTTCTCACACCAACAACAATTCAGCCCTGGAAGTAAGTTTGGCACTACCTCTCCATCAGCAAAGGTAAATGTTTGTCTAAAATCAAACTGATACTCTATAGAGGATGGAGAGAAACACATGGAAGTGACTGACCATACCCAGACAGTAAAGGTTGCATGGGTGTGTTTCCTCATTCTGGGTTGCTAGGATTTATAAACAAAGCTCAAATGAAAGTTCTGACAAACCATCCATTTGTTCGCCATGACACCAGTGCAGCATTTGCATTTTAAATATCTGGTTTTTATCTTTAGGAGGAAGCTGTTGGTGACCAAACTACATATTAGAAGAGAGACTGGGACTTGAGTAACAACACATACATTTTAAACTGAGTGGTAATCTACTTTAAGATGCAGGACCAAAAAGCATTTTTCACTTGGGATATTCCAAGAAGACATTTGCTTGGACGTGAAACTGCCTTCGTAAACATAAATAAAAATTGAGTTAATGAGAATAAATACATCTTAGCTTATTGTTATGGTTTGAAGTCATAAATGCTCGCTTACATTGTGTATGAAAGTGCCAAAACGTTGTATACCAAGCTTTAAAACTAAGAAATACCTCACAAAGTTGAGAGTATTCTTAAAGGTAAGTCTAAGTGTTACTACAACATACCCATAAAAAAATTGTTTGCTAGGTATGGCAAAGAGAAATACCAGTCGCAAACCCATTAATACAAAAACACCCATCTACATCTGTCAGCTAAATACATTCATAACATAGTGTGCTAAAAATATTCACATTCAAAAACATGTATAAATAGGTAGAACTGCAGCGCTCTCTCCATTGTTAGTATGCCACAAAAGGAAAAAAACAAAAACAAAACTTGTCGCCATTTCATATGCTCCAGGT
Source organism: Regalecus glesne (assembly GCA_900302585.1). Taxonomy (NCBI): domain Eukaryota; kingdom Metazoa; phylum Chordata; class Actinopteri; order Lampriformes; family Regalecidae; genus Regalecus; species Regalecus glesne. The sequence goes on along the minus strand of OMLC01065984.1, from coordinate 19,915 downwards.
GTGCCTGTCCTAAATTTATGAGTCATATTTGTCTTCCAAACAAACAAGTTTGAATGTTGTATCCTCAAGCTTCATGCTTGACATAAGTGGAGATTGGTAGTTACACAGGCTTATCAGAAAGATACACGATGATTCAAAAGACCTCAAAACAGGAAGAGCCACATATTCAGGCCTGCCTCTATGAAGACAACAAAAAAAGATGTTCTGCGGCAAGGAAAACACATTTTACACAGTCACACACTGAAATACACAAGAAGAGTGTGGCGTTGGAGACAAGTTCAAATGCAGTTTGTAAGTTTGGATTTACTGAAAATATTTTGATGCGGATTCAACGAGTGAAACTTTTTCTAAATACAGATTTCATGACTGTCAGCACTTGAAATAATTTCATTAGGCTTGTACGGGAAGGCGGGGGCATAAAATCACAGTTTAAAAAAAAAAAGTTCCATAAAAAGAGCGTTACAGTTTCAGAGACAACATGCTGACCTGTGTCCACCGAAACCAGAAGATTTCCCGCAAAAACATACAAACTGCATTTCTGTTGTCTAAAATTAGGTGACGTGTGTTGTACCGAAATTTAGAACACCTCATGGCTGGTGCAAGAAAAATGCTGGGGTAAAATGAAAAGTACATCAATCTGCAGGATAAACATGCAACCACATCTCATAAATACACTAATCCACAAACACCCTATAGTCTCTTTGCAACTACAACAGTAGATCAATTCAGAACTTCCCCTTTCACATTACATTACTGTCAAAACACAACTTCTTGTGGCACAATAACACAAACAGCCTATAACATACGGCAGGATGTTGACACATGCTTTGCTGGCGAAGGGATTTGCATGCGATTAGTTTTTAATCTATTTAAATTCTTGTCTAAAGGTTTAATAAATACAAGGAGGGGGAAACAATTGTGAAAGGAAGCTGAAGAGAAGGCAGGACAGATATTGGATATTTCCAATCGCAACTACCTGTGCAACCATCTTCACAAACATCTAACTTTCGCAACTATATTTTCTTTTAAAGTGTGTACAAACTTCATATGAAAATGTGGTTTATTAAACTATGACTCTACCTAGACTGCAATTAAATGACTCACTCCGGTATTTTGTAATACATGCCAGGGTTGAAGGCTTTTGATAGCATTAGTTTAAATCTATACAATTACACTGTATACTTCTGGGGCTAGGTGGTAGAGCACGCACATCAGGAAATGGTGTGGAATATGTCAAGAAGAGGATTCAACCTAAATCCCCCAAACTCCATCTAAATCCGTGTCCTCACCTACGACACAGGGACTAATCATGGCACTTTAAATAATGTATTAGAATTAGTATTAGAATTAGCAACCCTCCTCAAAAACAAAACACGAAAACTGATTCCAGTTTTATGAAAAAAACTGATTTTTTGCCTGGTTCTATTTTTCATTGGGACACTTTGAATCTTTTAAAAGAGATTAGGAATCCTTCATATGACCACTTGGGCTCAAAACAGTTTAGTTAACAAGAATTGCTCCAAATCAATATTTGCCGGTTGAAGGTAAAAATAAAACAAGGCTTGGCGGAACCAGACAATGCCCTGTTTATATGCAGTTAAGCAAATTTCGAGCCAAGTAGATCCAGAAGTCAACTAGGGAAATAGAATTTAATTATTAACTAATTACAGGAAAAAGTGTTTCTACTGGTAAAAGTTATTCCTTCACAATTGGGAAGGCAGGGTGTGTGTGTGTGTGTGCTATGATTAAGTAACAGGAATGATGGGATTGATGAAGGCACATCACCAGATTTACAGATGTTACACTAATTACAAATGTATCTTTTTTGCCTTAAATACACAAGTACTATTTTCTAAAAACACCTCCAGCCTTCCGAACTCCCTCATTCAGGTCTACACTCCCTCCTGCTCACTACATTCTGCCAATGTGGCAGAATGTAGTTAGCAGGAGAGAGTGTAGGCATCTGGTACTACCACCACAACAGGGCCCTTAGTCACAAGCTAGACTCTTCTCTTCTTTAGTTTTTTGGTGATGGAACGACCTACCAAATGCCATGCGATCTGCTGAGTCCCTCTCAATATTTAAGAAAAGGGTAGATGCCACCCAGGTCTTTTGTGAACACCCATGCACTTGAATTTGACTTGATGGACAGAAATTCTGCTTCCATTCACTATGCACACTGCCCCTGGGCACTGCCTGATGCCACTTACGTCCTGTCAAACCTGAGCTTAGCTTTGGGGCTCTTATGTTGTTCAATCCTGACAAGAGCCTCGCTTGTGTTGCACTAACTCTCCAATATACATTGCTTTGGATAAAACGTCTACTAAATCCCTCCAGTGGAATTCAGAAACTTGTGGAAACTATGATACGGTGCCTTTCACCCGTTTATACTTTTTATACTCGATTTCAATTGTTACCTTTAATTTTTTATCTTATTCTGCTATTATTACTATCATCCTCATTATTATCACAATACCTATTATTTCTATTATTACACCTATGGGCCGCAGTAGCACAATGCTAGAGCATGTGTTTCAAGAACCGTTAGGCCAAATGCTGCGGGTTCGAACCCACCAGTGTGTCAGGGAGGGCATCCAGCCTTAATCCAGCCCTAATCCTAACCAATCTAAACTGTGTCCAGCGCCACGACGTGTAGACTACTTGTGACGTGTAAAAATGTACCTAATCATTATTATCCATTATTTCAGTACAAAGAACAGTAGAAACAAATAGTATAATTAAAAGACAATACCAAAAAGAAAAAAACATATGTTGAGCTAACACAGGATCCATTCAAAGCACTGCTCAATGTGCAATGTGTAATCTTAGAAACAATCATTTAAAGAGTGCAACATCCTTAAGCCATTACATTTGGTCTTTGGCAGACAGAAACGTTGATGAGTCAATCCCCTGGAAATACTCAGCCAGTAGTAGACTATGTAACCTATGTTTGTCAAATAAATGTTTTATTATTTGCAAACCTAAAACCCCAACCTTAAATTATAGAAATGAATTAGCCAATAGCTGTAGACACAGAAAGAAACATCTACTTTGCAATTATAAATAACCAACACCATTGACTTAGTATGTGTACTCTATCTACGCCCTATTCACCCCCTCCCTTACTAGATGTTGAGCGTAGCATATGTGACATGATGTAAGCCAATGAAAGTTGTGGATAGTTATATCCAAATGTTTGTTATTTGGCTTACTTGGTAGCTAATGATTGCATAAAGCATGAGACATGTTTGTACTGCCGAATATCAAAAGAAATCACTTGAAATACTGGATTATCTATAAATTATTTATATATTTATCTTAAATTGTTCTTTAATAGAGCATCCCGGCCAAAGAACTTCCCATAAATTTACTTGTACAACCAGAGTGACAATAAATATGTTGAATTACTGAAGCTGTTCTGGAGGCAAATGTTTGCCCAACACCTCACTAAGAGACTTGGTGCATGTTTTCCCTTTCATTTATCACTCAACTGTCTATCAGCAGTATATATAACTTCCTGTTATTATTATTTTCCATAATACCAAGAAAAAGAGGGAGGCAAGATTAACACTGCATTTCTTCAGCAAGAGCCATTAGCTGTCTTCAACAGCCTTGTTTTTGCATTCCAGATGGATTAATTTAAAATTGAGATTTCGGACTGCAATGAGTACTTTTTGGAGGCATGCAAGACCTACTTTGTTAAGGAAATGTTGGCAATGTCATTAGAACAGGAAGGGTGTACAATAGATTTACACACTTCAATAAAGCCTTCAGGGACTTCACAAATTAGGGTTTCATGCAGGGAGTTTCAAGTTAATACATTATTTTGCAGTTGATAGGTCAAATACATGTAGTAGTTCAGCCATGTCAGACAGTCAATAAATGGAAGGCTTTGAAAGAGCATTTGACAACATGTGAGTGCTTTTTACATCTGGATTAGTTGAACAGTTGAACCACTTGAAATTTCCTTTTTGGCTTGTCTTGAAAATAGCAGTGTTCCTTTGTTTTCACATCCCACTACACATATTCAGTAAACTACGTAATTGCACCTGTTGTTTATATTACCAATGATAATATTAATAAATAAATATAAAAACAATATGATCTTGATTCACTATGGCACATTATCATAGAGATCAAATGCTGCAGGTCCTAAAGTTAATTTGAGTGGATCTTTTAAGGACATTCAAATTTTACTGTTCAGATTCTGACCTTCGGCCTCTGGCTCTCCGCGGGTACATGGATTTGTGGGTTGCCACAGCAGCGGCAAAGCTGACCAGGCAACAGAGGACGGTGGTGCTGAGTTTGGCTGTGTCCAGCTTCTCAGAGACGAAATTCAGGTAGCTCTCAGTCAAGTACAGGCACAGAAGCAGGAGCCACAGGACAGAGGCTATGGCATCAATCCTCCTTAACCTGAAAATAAATGTACAACTCTGTCACAAGGGACTGTCTGTTGAAGAGCGAGTTCTTGCCGTTTCATAGAGGAGGTCTGTGCCCTTAAAAACACGACTTTACGATTTTCCTAAGGAAACCTGTCTAATTGTACTGAGCAGTAAACACACAATCCTTTACTTCAATGACGCGTTAGATGTCTTACCTGACACGTCCTGCGAGGAAGATAGCAGTGACACATGTCAACAGACCAACAGCGGTTACAGCCATCTGGTTGTCCCGGCAGTACTGCCAAACCAGCTCCGCCCTCTCACTGGTCTTGTCTGGGAGCAGGTCAAGCAGATGCTGCCACACATGTCCAGCTCCACTGCTCTCATTTTTTGGGATGGATTTGTTGTAAGAGCCAACCTTAGGAGGAACAACCCCTCCTCTTAGTGTTTTCTGTGTGTCTGGGAAAGTAGACTGCTGGTCCATTGACCCGCATAGAACCACAGCGACCAGAAAGGCACAGATGATAAAAGTCAAAGCACGCATCAGTATCACTCCCATTGGCGTATTGAGGTAATAGGAGCTCTGTGGGGGGGGGGAGAAAGAAAAGTTATCATGATATAATTTGAGATTTGCTCTAATTTTATATGAACAGAAACTCAACTTTCAAACTTATAGTAAACAGCAATCTTATGTCTAGATCTATATTCCTTTCTTAACGTTTTGTGTTATGTGTAATTTCCCAATGAGCAGCACATCAGGTCAAATGACTGGTATCTGCTTAGCAAATAAAACAGATTTTGATTCTGAATAAGCGTATCGCCACACATGTTCCCTTAGCTCTGCAGTTTAGGACCTCTACCCACTTTTATGACAGCCTTGTCAGACTCTCGGCTACGTCTGAGCTGATGTTTTAAGAGCACAGTGCGGAGTTGGCGGTTCTGATATTTGATGTAGTACTCCACTGCCGTCTGACATGGCCTGCATAACTTGTACGTCTGCTCAAGGTGATGCTTGTATGCTTCTATCTCCTCATCGTAGTTTTCCTAAAATAAGAACACAAACAAATGCACAGTTCTTGACACTGACCGTAGAGAATGCTCGAAGAGTGTGTAGCAGCAGATAGATAGCAGACAATACATACATCTTGCCTTGGGATGAATGAAGCCAACTGCTTGATCTTGGCAGACTGGTTGTTGTTGCACTTTCTGCACAGTAGCATCTGACAGTTGACCCACTGCAGAGACTTGGGCGCCTCGGACAAGGGAATGCTTGTGAATATGCCGTGATTAAGATGCTCCATGTGCTGAGCTGGGATGGGTTTGTTGTAATCACCATTCTAAAAGAGATATGTCTTAATACATGCTGAATAACCCAGACAAGTTAATCCCAGAAAGTTGAATCAGTTCATCTGGAGACAACATTGAGTGGGAGAAATATTTCATCACTCACCTAAGTGACTTCATCAGTCTCAGTTGACTGCAGTTATCTTAGCATCTAACAATGCCGTGATTGCAACTATTCCCCAATGCTTTGTGAATAGCATACGTGACCATTTAACTAATCAAAGATCACAGCAATGTCCATAGGAAACCGATCGCTGGTGTCTGTTGTGATGCAACGATGCCGGTTTCTGTCATTATGCAGCTGTGCTGTTTATAAGGTCGGGGATACCTGCAGTCAGCTCAAAGACTCTCAAGGCCATTTAGATGAGGGATGTAACGTTTCTCCCACTAAACGTTGTGTCTAGATGATCTGATTTAACTTTCTGGGAGTAAAAAGATATATCCTAATAAAAAGGGAAATGACACCATACAAATGTTACCACGACAACATTAATAGCATAACTGACAGACGAAGGCTGTCGTTTGCTGTTATGCAAAATTATGAACAAGGTTACACATTGGCTCAACCTACCTCCTGGAAACCATTGTACTGGTCACAATTAGGACAGTCCCAGCAGTTCCTGTTGTCATACGGCACCACTGTATTCTGATTGCAAAACCAACAGTTCACATGAGCATGTGTGGGTTTCTTTCTGTGAAGCAAAGAGACGATCATATGTCATAGTGTAAGTGATGCAGCCTTGATAAATGATCATATTTATTTGGCATATCTATGGTCAACTAGTAATCAGAGCCCTCGGATGGCAGTCATCTCTATCTTCACACATACCAGAGTTAAAAACAGTTATCTTTGTTTCCCATGTAATGAATATGGGCCATGTTACGCTATGACTTGCATAAATTGTTGACGCCAATTTGCATTCAGGGATGTGAACAAGGAGCTCCATCAGTTTATGTTAAGTGAATGAGCAGAGGAATGCGGCATGCAAGTGATTTGAAGAAAAATGATTTGGAAAAATGGAGACCGGCAAACCTGTCCAAAGAACCGGACTTATTGACAATTTTTTTCTCTGAAAAATGTGATTAATTTAATCCAATTGTCCTAAGGTTCAATGACTTTGTCCACACAGGGCATCTGAGCAGAGATCATTTTAATAATTTTCATGTTATATTATATTATAATTTCATTTTGGGGTGTTTAAATTATTTATGTTCCTGTTCAAAAATGACCAGTCATAAGAAATGAATGGGTGAGAATACAGTGAGTCCATAAATTACATTCAGGCAGATGCCCATTCATCAGCTGGACACACTTCCTCTTCCACTCCCCCACATGCATTTGTGTTTGAGCACACACATACAGACACACAACTCACTCCCATTCTTGGGCTTCCAAGCCAACCCCAACAGAAAACGTCTCCTAATAGAATCTTTTGCCCAGGGAACCAAACCTCGTGGCATTCTCACACAATCATGATATTGTTTCTATAATATATAGAACTCCTGTCCTTGCTCTGGTACATAAACCCTTTTTAAAGGTGTTGCTCACAATTCATTCGGGGGCAACACAATGACCAAATGATATACTCTATGTGAGGCTCTTGATGCTTTCATTGACCACGACACTGGTGAGGAGAAGAGAGGCCTAGAGACTGTCAATGGAGAAGCATTGGGGGAGGAAGTGTCAGAATTTGAAGACAATACAGAATATAATCTAGACCAAGAGACAACCAATGTGGAACAATGCACTGATGAGGGAGTGGGCCCTCCTGATTGATTTTGTTACATTCCTGTCAAAGAATGGGAATTTGTCTCGGTCTTCATCCCCACCTGACAGTAGAAGTCCACTATCCTTGGAAAATGTTATCGGGATGACCCCAATGCCAAGATACACCATATCCCAGGTTGAGGACATAAATTCTTGGTTTGAACTGTTCACGACAAATCAATCAAAACTATAGTGATAAATGCAACCAACATGGAGGGGAGACGGATGTACAAAGACAACTGGAAGGGGGTAGACCAGACAGAGGTCTAAGCATACACACGTCTCTTGATTTTGTCTAGTGTGTAAAGATTAAGAAATTAATCCGACACCAGTTTATGGGGTAGAGTCTGGTCGGGCAGTTTTTCGTGCCACTCTGTCACTCCAGACATTCTATGTATTGTCACGGGTGATTTGTATTGACAACTGTGATACAAGAGTAGCCCAAGTCAGGCTGGCAGTGATCAGAGAGGTTTGGCACAAGTGAGAAGAGCGCCTGCTACTCATCTATAAACCAAGTCCAAACATCACAGTGGATGAATTTCTGGCTGCTTTCAGAGGATGCTACTCTGTCAAAAGTATATGCCAAGCAAACTGTCCAAATATGAAGTAAAGATATGGGCAGCCTGTCATGCCAGGACAAGTTATGCTTGGAACACGGAGGTTTACACCGGGAAACCTACTGATGTTATTCCCGAAAGGAACCAGGGGTAATCAGGTGGTCCTGGAAATGACTGCGGGTCTCCAGAGACACAACATAACGTGAGAACTTCTTCACCTTATATGCTTTTGGTCTGGTGCTTCTCAAAAAAAAAAAAAAAAAAAAAAGGGATCATGGTAGAGATGGCCAAAGGGAACAGGTCTGAGTGGTCTCCTGCCCTACTACCAAGGACAGAGATCGTTTTCCCTCTAAATTTCCCTTTACTGATACACATAATCTTGTTTCCTACTACCTGAAGAACAAGAAGAATTGTTCCTGATGATAACTCTGCACAGGGCTGCTGCTGTGAGTACCAGGGTTGGACAAGAAACCCAACAAGCTCCTGGATTACAACAGGGGGAGTTGACAACCTTGATATGGCAAGGTTGATACCGTTTGTCTTTCAAGTCCCATGTCATTTTTTCTCACATTATTATGCAATATAAGAAGTATCACTTTTTTACTCTTTTCATTTACTTAATTCATTGATTGTTGCCTTTTGTAGGTTACTGGCAAATACTGTTGTACGAGTACGACGGCACATCCATGGTGGTGCTCTTCAACATCCTAGATGTTTGTGGTGTGGATGAAGGCAAATCCAGGCTAAAAGGGGAATTATTTGAGAGTATTCAAATAATCCATCCATCCATCCATGCATTGTCAACTGCTTATTTGAAATCAGGTAGCAGGGAACGGCAGCCTTTCTCCGTCCTCATTGGGTAAAAAGGTGGGGATACACCCTGTACAAGTCACCAGTCTATCACAGAGCAAAGCAGTTAGGGGAACAATGTCTCAGGTGTGGGGATCGAACCTACAACATTCCGATTACCAGATGATCGCTCTACCTACTGCACTAAGCCGCCCCAAGTATTCAAATACTAACAATGATATTTTTCCCTTAACAGTCCCACAAGGGAAAAGTTACAATTCTCTGCATTTGACCCATCCTATTGTATAGGAGCAGTGAGAAGCTAGCATTGGCGCCAAGGACAAGAACACATCAAGGACCCCTCGATATGCTTTCTGTAGGACCAGGGATTGAACCTGCAACCTTCTGATTACCAGACAACAACTCAACTCACTCACGTATGCCGTCCCTAGATAGAAGATAGAAGATTATGGGATAATGATGGTGGCACCCCTCACTACAAGGCACTATCACTTTCCTCGGAATATCATCCTCTGCTTGTCTAGTGAGAGATAGCATAAGGGCCAGAAGCAAGATCAAGGAGTGCCAAAGACAGAATAGCCAAAACAGATGCAATTTGTGTACACCAAGAGATATCAGAAAGAGAATTGTGTGCCATAAATGCAGTGCATATCCTTGGAAAGCACATACCAGAACTCTCATGTTTTGTCCAACATGTGCATGGGAACACACAAAATGTAGCCCCCATTGCCTGACAGATTGTGAACATTTTGATTTTTATGTGATTTTTAACAATACCGTCATCTTAACTGTTTTTCTTTAACCTGTTCATATATCTATTTTTTTATTTGTCGAAGATTCCATGTATAGTTTTGTGCTCAGTTCCTTAAAATCACACCGGTCACTTTGGACTGGGAACACAACAGATGATATTTTGCGCCACAATTTAAATGTGAAATGGTATAAGAACAAATGCCCAAATTTAACTTGACACAAAGCAATATGTAATGAATAGCAACATATGTTTCATAATTGGGGATCTATTAGTCAAAAGAATCCACACATTATGGACTTTTACTCTTAAAACGAGTTGTATTTGCTCAGGTCAATGAGGCCTACAGGCCATAAATAGCCAACAGACGTTCAAAACTTGTAACGTTCACAAAGAACTCAAGTTGACAAGGAGATCTAAAACAACATTATGTGATGATATGTGTATTTTTATGAATTTATGATTCGCTATACTGGGCGGCCATTATAGACCAGTAACACCAGATTAACTAACACGACAAGAGCACTGCACACACAGCGACTGTACCTGGTCGCGATCTTATAGACGAGCGCTCCACCGGCGAGCAACGCCGTTCCGACCCCTCCGTAAATCAACTGGGGATATTCCAAAACAATGTGGTTGATAACCTCCATTTTCCATCAATACGTTGACATAAGTCACCGAAACATAAGATTTGTTATGGTATCTTAGTTAACGTAAAGCTAACTTGTGCACGCGGTAAACTACCCTCCCCTTGTCACGTCTATACAGGAAACGGAAGTACGTCACATATTCAACCGCCTTCAAATATGTTTGATTTACGCACCCGTCTGTCCTAATGTCTCCTAGGAGATATCCATGATCTCAGCGTTCTATGAACTTCTCGTATTATTGACACAAATGTTGTCCATATTTTGAAAAAATGTTTCTACACACTAAAACTTGTTTCAGTTGGCTTTCAAATTAGAAGTCGCGCAGAAGAACAGGGGGCTACTATAGTGTTATGACGCAAACCACATATGGTGACGATGATGATGTCTTCATCCCTTACCCCCCACCCCTGTCCGATTTGCCAACCCGTATCCATGAGCTGATTGTAGCCTTACCTGATTATTTATATGGTGATCACCAGCAGCGTCCGTCTAAATACCTGCCATCAAATTCAATCAGTGTTACAGTAACGATGGTTAATGAAGGGAGTGGACTAATACCTCATAACTAGTGTATTATAAACCAGGAGATGGTAATAATGCTATCAAAGCAGTGCCTCTGGTTGGCAAAGGCTGGAATGGCAAATTTTGACTGTCAATTGTTGGACAATAATTATTATCTGGAAAATTATTAAGTTTGTATGCCTATAATTCACAGTGATCTCGCATGTGTTTGCATCATATTGTGTTCTCCCCATCGTTCCTAGCCAAGTGAGGACGTTACTCTTGTGCGACAAAGAAGGTGGTTGTGATCGTTGCAAACAAAGAACATAAGGGTTTTCCTAGCTCTTTAACACAAAAGTAAATCGCTGTCTCATCTTTACTCAACTCATACAGTATAAGCAAATAAATGGCTCAAATAAGGGATCCAATAGTAAATAAACAGACCTCTGGATGAACATACAAACTACGACAGTTAAATGTCTTGATGCATGCTCAATAATCCAGGTATGGAGTTCACAAAAAAGAGGTGAATCAGTGAATCGGGGATGAAGAGAAATCCCATGTGAGACAGGCTCTGGTTATGTGTGGTACGAGAGGTAATGACCGTATTTGAATAGGGGTGGTGGCCTGAGAGTACATCTGTCGGCGTCTTACAACACCGTGATTGCAAACATTCCCCAATCCTCTGTGAATGGTGCTCATTGCCACTGAATGTGCAGTTGATCACCCAACTCTCATATGAAACCAGCCTATTGTTGTGTGGTATCAAGGTACCGTTTATAAGGAGGGGAATGTTTGTTTTCAGCTCACACTGAAGAAGTCAGCTGGTGAGTCATGAAACGTATCTGAATAAACTTCTGATCCAGTTGAACTGACTCACCACTTTTTTTGTGATACGACAGTCAAACGACCACAATAAATAGATATCATAACATGTACCTCTTGTCCTAATTAGAAACTGTTCAACACCATTAGATGTAAAATGAGGCTTGACATAACACTGAATCATCACTTGGCCATGACAGAATGAGAGAATGAGTGTAGGTGTTTGATGCAAAAATAGAACTTTATTGTAAGAGGATGTTGCACGTCAGGTAAACATTTAGAACAATGTGAAAATCTCATCAAATTGACTCAAACTGGGTTGCAAACTGATTCACAGCCATTATGCATTGCTCCTCACAGGAGGCTAAATGTAATCGAGGAACTAAATAAATAACAAAGTCGCTTAATAACAATGACAACAAAACTACACCAGCCTTCAACGCAACTTCCCACTGCATAGACGTATTAAATTGACCTTCCAACCAACATCAGAAACACTTACAAAAACTGAACAGCTATTGCTTCAAATGGAAACTCCAACAGCCAAAACAAGTGAAACGATGAACAGATGATCTGCTCAAGAGTCAGTCTGAGAACCTGGCTGACATCAGGTGACTCCTATCATGCACCTATTCAAATGAGTAGGTGACGGGCATCTCTGATTGCCTTGCGTAGGGGATTTGGGGGTAACTGGCGCCTCCGTTAGGGCTGATGGGCGAGGTGACACCCCCACCAAACGGATATCCGCCGTGGGGGATCAGCACCGACGGGGGGTGGTAGGTTCCGTAGGTGGCGTGGAAGTGATGGGCAGGGTAGTAGAAACCAGAGGAACCAGCGTTGCCAGTGTTGTTGATAACAAATCCACTCGGGGAGACGGATCGAGTGGGTCCGCCGACGACCTGCGGCATTGCGTAAGCGTGTGTCTGCGGTGTGCTCGTCTGGCACAGAGCCCAGGGCGCAGGTTGGACGAAGAGATGTTTTTCCTTCATATACAAGGACTCTTGGTAATCCACGGGGCTCCCGGACAGAAAAGGCGAACCCGGGGGTCTGTAGGGTCTCCTCACTCTCCGGCGCCTCCTGTAGTTGCCCTTCTCGAACATGTCCTCAAACGCGGGATCCAGCACCCAGTAGTTGCCCTTTCTGTCCCCTCCGCTCTCCCTGGGCACTTTAACGAAGCACTCGTTGAGGCTGAGGTTGTGCCGGACACTGTTCTGCCAGCCCTTCTTGTTCCTCTCGTAGAACGGGAACTTGCCAGTGATGTAGTCGTAGATGCCGCTCAGAGTTTGCCTCTTGTCACAGCTGTCCTGGATGGCCATTGCGATGAGAGCCACGTAAGAGTAGGGTGGCTTCTCCACCGGAGGCTCCTCTCCGCTGGTGATGATGATGGTGGCTTCTGTCTCCTCCTGCTCCGTCTTCGGGGACTTAGCGTTGATGTTGGCCCCCCGTTCGTCGGGGAATACTTTATCCGCGTCCATCTTTCAGTCTCAGCTGCCTGGCGTGTTACTGACGGTGTTGCGCAAACAAACAAAAGCGGGGGAAAGCAGCGATGGCGCTGCACAACGTCCTTTCCTCTTCCAATAGTGTCCACAGGTGCACCCGGGCTTCGCCTAAACCCTCCCACAGGTGGAGGAAGAAAGTGTCTGGGGCACCCTTTCATCATGCCGCTGTTCTCAGGTATACCGCGAATCTTATTCTGAGCCACGGTTACAGCGAATGGAGTGCGTCCATTGGCTGTCGCATCACTTTGAAAAGCAGAGATCAAACCCCGGCGGGGGTTAACATGAGTTATACTTTAAGTCCATAGCAGTGCATCTGCCCCCTTTTCAGCCTTTATGTAATATATCATACATTTATGGTCTCTGATTGATAACTGGTTTACAGTAGAACTACACAGCCCCCTGTATAAGGCTTGTCTTGTGGTGTTCAATTACACATTCTCAGTGGCACAGAGCTGATGAAAGAGGCGTTTGGATGGTCTGGGGACATAAGGTGACTCCAGTGATTCTGACGGCTGGTATAAGGATGATGGATGATGTATATCTGAGAGATGACATGAGGACATTATAAGAGACAACATGACATCTTTGACATGAGGAAATTCACTTTCACAGACATCTTTGCCCTCGCCAGTAGTTGTGACTAATTTGGAAAAACGTATTTCAGTCAAGTCAATTTGATTTGTATAGCCTATTATCACAAATTGACGATTTGCCTCAATGGAATTTACACTAACACAGACTCCTGTCCTTAGACCCTTAGACCCATCAGATAAGAAACAACTCCCTAAATAAACCTTTAACAGGGAGAAAACTAGGAAGAAACTTCAGGGAGAGCAACAGAGGAGGATCTCTCTGCCAAGACAGACAGCCATGCAATGGATGATGTGTACACAGAATAAGACACAATTTACAGCATACAACATGATCAGGATAACAGAATTATAATTGACTTACTAAATATATTATATTGTTGATAATAATAATGATAATCTACGTCGTAGTGACAGTGCAGATTAATGAATATCCAAAATGCAAATATGTCCGATCAAGCTACTAGGCTAAGTCACTTCATATGTAGAGTGTGGACAGATGGATGATGATCTGTGGGGAGGTGGGAGTAGCAGTAGCTAACAAAAATCCAAGCATCATATTCTTGACCACCACAGTAGCACCAATAACATGTCTCCCACATTTTTTTCCGAGGTCACATACACAGAAAATGAGAAAAAGGAGACAATAAGAGAACTATTTTAGAACACATTTTACATTAGTCAATACCATATGCTCTATGTACCCTATTCACCACCTCTCTTCCTGATTCCTCTCTCAAATTCAAATTCAAAAATGGCTTTATTATCATGACCTAACACTTATACCAAGCAGTCATTTAAAAACCAATAAGCTAAACATGAACTAGAAAACATATCAACACATTACAGAAAATACACATATTGCATTAAAAAGCAAAGTAAGAAATAAGACAATAAATCTCTCTCTCTTTTTCTCTCTCCATTCCTTCACATGCACATATCTCTGCTCTCAAGCACTATGTAAGAATGACGTACTTCACATTCTTGACTCAGAGCTGAAGATGACATTCAGATGACCTGACAACCTACTTTGACCTTTATGCATATTTCTCCTTTATGCATATTTTCGGAGATGGAGATGAGCATATATGACAGCAGGTACATATGCGTAAGACACGGACATATCAAAAGTACATCAATATTTGCAATGCTAATGGTTAGGCAGTTGCAGTGTAAGGAACAGGACAGGGAAAGGCTGAGCATTATGGGTGCAGGTATCAGTCTCAGCATACCACCCACATTCAGCGAGGCATGAACAGCAAGCCTGTCTGTCTGCTGAGGATGACAGATAATGATCACATGCTTTCAGCAGACAGACCGTCTCCCCTGCACTGATAGGAAAGCCCAGATCTCAAAAGCTGAACTTGAACACTGGATAAGAAGCCACATATGTTCGTGGATGGCTTGGGAATTTTTTTGGTTTTTGGACCTGAGGTGTTATAACCTGAACACATGTGTGCTTCTTATTGATCATTTTCAGTTATAACTATAGAGAAGAAGTTGTTCTCATGCCTTATGACAGTGGCTCTGTAAACCTCACTTCCGACCAAACCTCATTCCGTAATGCTAAAACAGTGTCTTTAGTCATTTATTGTCAGTGGAGCGTCTGCAGACTGCAAACCTGATAGCATCACGGGCTAATGACTAAACTCTTCAGTTTCTAACTACGGCAACTATTTAGTTTGCTCACGGTGACTGGTTGGCATAGAATTACTGTTAAAATGGACACATTCATCATTGAAGATGTAAGCATTTTAATGACCGATGACTAGAATCAGAACAGTGTCTTAGTCTGAACTTCCCTCTGAACACTGACACTTTTTTCACCCTGCTGTGGATCAATTTGTCTCGTGGATTTGATCGAGGCGAGGTGGAGCACCCAGAAGACTATTCCATGCAACCCCAGGATGCCCCTTCTGAGAAATACTGTTATTCAGGGCATCCTGGGGAGCTAGATTTACCTGCTGATGTCAGAGGAATGAGAGAGAGGCGCCAGGCTATAAGCTATCTGTGCCATTCAAGCTATCTGAGACCAAAGAAGAATGCATCAAAACTGCCAACAAGTAAGTTTGTGAAAGGAGGGTGCAGAAAATGTAAGCAATGCTACAAGGCTTCACAAAGGAATCACAGACCCCTAACGATGATACAATGGTATTGTGTGTGTGTGTGTTTTACAGGTACATGGGGTAAATAAGATGTTGTTGCCAACTGAAGTCTTTCCCTTAGGGTGCTCACATCATGTGTTCACAGGTAAAACCTCTCTGGCTGTGCCATCTTTTCCCTATGGGGAGAGTGATGGTTTCTGACTAGCATGGCATGGCATGTCCTCTGCACAGCCATCACTGTCTGTTTGGAGCGCCCACCGAACAGGACAGGGACAGACTTCCACAGACAATCAGGTCTGCAGAGGAAGTTATTTGTGCCAACCTGCCCTCCATGTCAAATTCCATGCATGGGAAAACCTACATGGCCAATAAACCGTTTCTGATTCTAGAATGACGAGTTCACATAATGGAGTTTCTGCAATGGCGGCACGGTGGTGCTGCAGTTAGCACTGTTGCCTCACAGCAAGAAGGTCCTAGTTGGAATCCCATACCAGGACCTTTGGATGTTCTTCCTGTGTCTGTGTTGGTTTCCTTCCACCATAAAAAACAACACACACAGGAAGTGTAGATGTGAATTAGCTTGAAGCTATAATCTGGTGCGACACACTGAAGGGTGACATTTTGTAATTCAATAATAATTCTGTTATCCTGATCATGTGGTATGCTGTGAATCATGTCTTATTCTGTGTACACATCATCCATTGCACAGCTGTCAGTCTTGGGAGAGAGATCCCTCTTCTGTAGCCCTGAGGTTTCTTCCTATTTTTCCTATTTCCCTATTTTTCTCCCTGTTAAAGGGATTTTTAACAGAGTTGTGCCTCATCTGATGTGAGGGTCTAAGGGCAGGATGTTGTGCTGAGACAGAACACTGAGGCCAATTTGTAATTTGTGATAATGGGCTATATACAAATAAAACTGACATGACATTAATGTAAAGAGCTGCACATAATGATGATAATAATAATGATAATAATAATAATAATAACAATAGTTCTCTTATTAGTCCCACAAGGGGAAATGAGCAATTCTCTACATTTGACCCATCCTATTGTACAGGAGCTGTTAGGGGTTCAGGGTCTTGCTCAAGGACATGCTTTCTGCAGGAACGAGGATAGAACCTGCAACCTTCCGATGCCAGACAACGACTCTACCCACTGAGCTATGCCGCCCCCATAATGGTCCTTTACAAAAAAGACAAAGACAAACAAGATGTGGACTTGTTGGTTTGGCAACCTCCGTTCTGCTGTACCTGGAGCTAGACTTTCTCTTGAGTCAACTTTTAAATAGCCTAAGCCTTTATGCATTTGACACACATTAACATCACTGCTTCTTCTATTCTCAGAATGGCCTTTCAACTTTTTTTATGCCCCACGTTGAACAAAGCCGTAACAAAGTTGTCTGGTTGAACATCATTTGTGAGAGCTTCATTGTGCTTTTCCAAGAATGATCAAAGTTACAATGGAAAGTAAATTAGAATCGTAAATGGTTTTTGGAGTAATGAGCACATCTTGTCCCCTAACAACATATGGAGTACAAAATCACAGCCACAGCCAAAACATTAAAACGTCCCATAAATATTCACCTCCTCCATGCTCATCAATGTCTTCACCTTCATCCATTGCGGATGTTTCCTTCTCATCCATCTCCTCCCCAATTAACTGAGGTTGCAAGTTATGTAGCCCTGCACAAATACCAAAAAATGTCATCAACCTTTATTACCCCACCAGGCATTACATCACTCAACATTTTACAGCCTTTCAACCCTCCAATGGCACGCTCAACGTGGATTCTGACATTTGCCAAGCGAAACATTTCTATAACTTCATGCTCAGAGTTCTTTACAGCCGCACGTAAACCCTGGAAGAGCCAGAGTCCCTCCTGGAGGCCACACATCTGTGATGGTGAGCCCACGAGCTGCTGAGATGGGATCACCTGGAATCAGGTAGTCAACAAGGCCACTGACTTTATGATAGAAGAATCACAGGTCTGTCCACCGAACAACTTAGAGGAGAAAATAAAATAAAAACTCATCACGTAACCATTTGGGCCTATGTAATAAAAGACTTTGAGATTGAGATTTGAGACCGTTTCCTTGGGTTCTTTGGCCTTTGTACAACTATTTCAGTACAGCCTGTGATGTGTGTTGCTCGGGGATGATTCTCTTTATTCTGTTCTCCAGGCAACCAGGCAATCACCTTTTCCCTCATAAACTCTGCAAGTGTCGGTCTCCAGAGTGCGAAGTCCTCACAAGCTGTGCTCCCGCTCAGTCCAAACCACTTACCAAGTCTGTGAACATCAAGCCCAGATGGAGCCTCATTAGAACAAGTAGCAGTTGTTTGTGGACTGCCAACTCGATGATCCCTGGGTGTGGGAGAGGGGCCATGAGGTCACTCCAAAGTTACTGATGATAGTGCTGTGAAACACTTTGAATCTTTTGTCATCCAAGCCACAGGCTGACGCTGATGGTGCGGGATCGGTCTGTGTTGCCCTGTTTTGTTGGCTGACTTGTTAGGACAGTGGCTGTGGTCTGTAGTATCTACACAGGCATGTTTTCCATATCATTGACATTCACTTGGGCTGCAGTAGCTCTGGGGTAGAGCATGCTGTTATGGCTGCTAATTGAGTGCTATCCTTTATGTATGTATGGATGGATGGAGGGAGAGAGAGAGAGAGAGAGAGAGAGAGAGAGAGAGACATAGACAGTGTGCTGTGGTTTAACTGCCGAAGCGTTGCGCTAAACCTGTTAGTAATGGGTTGGATCTCTACAGGGGCCACCTACGCCTGAAATGCTTGTCATGTAGCAGAAACATCCTCTTTCATTTGTCAGCTTTCTTTTAAATTCCTCCATTTCTCTCCATTACATTGTATTCACGTTTCCAGGACCCAGACAAAATGGAAGCTCCTGAGATGAGTCCGTACTTCAACGCACGGTCAATAATCCAGGTACTCATCCATCTCACTGGACGGCTGGGCTAGGGGTCTCCTGGATGAATAGCCGTGGTCGACGGAAATGCTCTGACTCAGACCCATGTGGACCATGTTTAGAGAGGGACTGTCCGGGAACCCGCGGTTCCACATGTGTACATACGCTAAACTGTACAAGAGAGAGGGGATTCTCACACTGTGATGGCGCCGTAATGCACTTCGGAGACCAGAGGGTCAAAATTGCGGAATGTCTATATGCCATTTACCGAGTGGACGTATGTTTTCAAGGTTTTTCTCACATGCTATAACTCACAGATAACACTCCATCCATTAATCAGCAACCGCTTATCTGACACTTCAACACAATTTTTGTCCCTTTTCCCCCAACTGAATCCCCTGAGTTACCTACTGCTGGGTCAGTATCTTTGATACTCCTCTAGAACATCAACAGGAAGGAGGAAGTGGTAGCATGTGTCTCCTCCAAGTCACATGACCACTAGCCCTCACTAGTCCACACATCATGGTCTGGTGGGGAAAGCACAGTGCTTGGCCGTCAGAGGAGAATGAAGCAGAGTACTTGCCCTTCACTTAACCAAGAGGCCTGGACTACCCAGACGGGGACACTAGTGAACCCAGAATACTTTATCCAATCTAACCCTTATACCCATGTGAGGCTTAGCCAATTATGACCCACTAACTATGAACCTCTGGCTGTGGTTGGAAACGGTGCAGCCGGGATTCGAACACCCGACTGGATGACACAGAGATGTACTGAATATAGGTGTCTTACCCCCCTACGCCACCGGAGGACCACTTCGACACAATTGCAGCAGCCAGGGATTGGACCACTGATTCTTGGATTCCCTTATCGGTCCCACAAGGGGAAATTTGAAATTCTCTGCATTTGACTCATCCTATTGTATAGGATCAGTGAGCTGCCACCATGTGGCGCTCACAGAGCAGTTAGGGGTCCAGTGTCTTGCTCAAGGACAACTCGACATGCTTTGTGCAGGACCGGGGATCAACCCTGCAACCTTCCGATCCCCAGACAACCGTCCGTCCTCCTGAGCTATGCCGTCCTATCCTAGTTACAGATGTACAGGCTGTGATTTACAGCCAGTTTTGAGTTTGTTATGACAGTCCTGGACAATGACTGGAAGTAGGTGAGTAATTATAAAGCTTAGCATGGAACCGATTATCTCCAG
>OMLC01065983.1:0-13899 GCA_900302585.1 Regalecus glesne | reverse complement strand
TCTGTATCTGGGAGACAGGCATGACAGGAATGTACTAGGCACTGGACAGTGTGTGCTTGTTTGTAACCATTACTCATATAAGTGTGTGTGCGTGTGCGTGTGTGCGTGTGTGTGAAAGGAGGGAGGGGGAGAATGACTGCTGTGTTATTCATGGAGTGCGGCATGGTGACTTTAGTCTTTCATAAATACAAAAAGACATTGAGAGTTTTGGTTTATTCTCCCACATATGCCATAACCTGAATTATATTCGTTGTATTTGTCTGACAGTTAGCTGAACTGCCACTGCAGTAAGAGAAGTTATTCAGCATTCATGTGTAGCACCTCATGATCACTGCCTCTGCATCGACTTGTCATCATGATGGGCAGAAAGAAAGACTGGTATGCAGACCCACACAGCCACACACTCAAATGTATTATTGGTAATCGGCATCAATAATCTGGCTGTTTCTTTACAACATCCTTAAGTGTTAAACATGTTCATATACAGCATGTGTAAGGAATACATACTTAGTATTGAAGTAGGAATACATATGCTTAACAATATTCCACTGTCAAAAATCCTTCTATGTACACCTGCACATACTGCACAGATGCACACCACATGAGAACATCCTGGCTATTGTAACAAAAACAAACTGATGCAAGGGATGCTACTTTTCATTGGCATGTCAGAACCGTTTTTTTTGGCTGATGTCGACCGTTAACTATGAAAAAATGCATTGTGCTCTCCCACAACTTTAGGCTAAACATCTATTTTTTGATTTTTTTTCCAAAATCCAGCAGCAGATAATGTTGAGTCACAATGTCCATAACTTACAAAGAGAGACCCCCTGGTTTCCTGATGCCCTGTCTAGCTAGCTTATGTACCAACTCTGATGTTTTCCCACAGTACTGTTATGCTACTCTTATTTGTTGTGTTGTCACTGTAAGCAGTCTAGTCAAATTCCACATATGAGTTCACTGTTCAAAAAGTCAGACTCTGCTTATTGTCTGTCTCCCACAAAGCTCATAATTTTTAAACACTGCTATTAAGATTTGACGTCAGCATGTGGGTATGGGTTTAGCGTGTTGCAAAGAAGAGTATTACGTTTACTCCTTTGGGCTATTATGTTTTATAATCTGTGTGTGATCTTTAACCTTGGTAGCTCAGCAGTAAAGCACATGCTTTGTGGAAATGAAGAGCCAGAGGTTACAGGTTTGACCCTACCATGTGACTTCAGAAAGGGCATCTGGTCTCAATTCTGCAAAGCTCCATCTAAGTCCAACCCCACAACATGGGGACTAATTGTGACATGTAAAAATCCACCTCTCTCTGTAACCTTTACACTAACCTCTAAATCAGACTCTCTCAAGGTTAGCCATGCTAAAATGAGGTCTTTCTTAATGTTGTTTTTGGCATTACATTGGCATCCCATTAAATCTACCCAAGTGACAATTGAGGTCAAAAGTCTACCACCAACAGTAAATGATCCATGTCTGCATATGAATTCAGATTCTGTTAGCAGCAGGCTACCAGTTAGACTCCCCACTGGGTACTGTTTAAGGTATTTGTGTTTTTTCTGCAAATGTTGGATACGGGATAATCTTACTGTCTAGATAGATATGGTGGGGTTGACTCCATTCGCTCCAGAGTGGAGGTTGCTGGCCAAGGTGGGAGCATCGAGCCTGGATAGTGTGGTTCAACCTGGGCCTTAGGTCCAGAGGTACTCTGGATTCTCCAGAAACATACACAACCTGGGGAGAGAACGTGTATGTACATATATACACATTACATTTTTTAAGGAAAGATGACTAATTCAATAACTACCATGAATTATCTTTTTTGTGATTTCCTTACCAAGATTGTTGAGCAGGCATAAAAACATTGTGCATTGGTGTAAAGATGAGGATGACTATTCTACTCAACAAAACTATACTGTCATCCTATTGTACATTTATTTCAATGATAATGTGGTTGAACGGCCGAGAAAAGGATAGGTTTTAATATTATAATCCAAACCAGATGGTTAAAAAAGTCTGGGGTAATCCAAGAAGTTATTTTTGAATTTGTAAAGAACGATACAAGAATTTCTATATTACTTTTCTAACTGGTTGGGTTAAGGAATTTTTAATGGATAGCAAGTGGGAGTATTCCATTGATTAAGCTGTGAAATCCACTGCGGTGACCCCTGAGAAATGGGGAACAAGCCAAGAGAAAAGTCTTCTATTGATTGTTTATAGCCTAAATGTCTAAAGCTCCTCTATAAGTGAACTAGTTGAAGTCTTACTCAAATATTATACTGAGAGAGGTCCATTTTCAGGTGTCATGGTTGGTCCCCACATAGTAGGGGTGGACACAGATTTAGATGGAGCATGGGGGATTGAGGCCCTTCCTGACACCCCGCTGTGGGTTTGAACCTGCAACATCTGGCTTGTCCTTTCCTGAAGCGCACACACTATACCACTCATGCGGTAACACTGAATGTGGTTTGCCTGAATATGCCAAATCTCAACATGACGTCTCCAGTGGCCAATCCAATCAAAAAGTCTGTTTCTGTCGGAATTAATAATTAACACGTGCATAATTTTGTTTGAATATCTGACTGTCATCGTAGCCCAACAATCTCCAGTCCTTCACCTGGTGTCTGCCATTGCATTTCATTAAAACCTGTCCCCGTGACTTGTGTGTGTATATATAATATATAACTTGGAGTTTGATTGGAAAGTTGCTGTTACTCATTGAGTTTAGGAATTGTCAGCTGCTGCTGAATAAGCTTACCATTTTAAATGTTTTGAAGTGTAAGAGTCACTTTTTTGTGCCATTTAAAACACGCCATGCTACCGTAGCACCCTCAAATAACCTTGAAATAGGAGATTGCTGGGGGGTACATTTGCATGCAAGTGCACCAATCATAATGATCTTCTTCTTTCGGCTTGTTCCCTTTTTCTCAGGGGTGTCACCACAGCAGATTTTAGTTTCCATCGTTACTCTGTAAGAACACAGCGCTAATGGCAGTTGTTAACTCAGGCCTCGACTGATCCAGTAGGAACCTTGACTGATCCGGTGTGGTCTTGTCAATCTGCATTAATGATCTGGCAAATTTTTTTACATGGGATGCCCTTCCTGACACAATCACTACCCCATGGACAGGGGCACAGGTAAAGCATCGGATGTGATCCCAGTATTTATGGACTTGTACTCATGCCTGTTATCTCTGCATCGTCATTTGAATTATTTGATGTTATATTTGGCGTGAAAAAAATAGTATTTACCTGCCAGACTGGATGACTGCTTTTTGCAGCATGCCGGACCTCACAAGTCATTTGGCCAGAGTTTAACTGTGATGAGCTAGTCCAGCTTAAAATCAGCTGTCCTTCAATGGTGTGAGTGTGGGTCAGATTGAATGGAGGACTTGGTTTTACTGTAAAATAGGCAAGCACAAAAATATCCATTTAGAAAAGTTGCAGATTAAGTCTTCTATAAAATGCATATAAGCAGAGACAAATTTCATTCCATTATTGTTATCAGACAGATCACACTTAATCCAACTGATAGCGAACCCAATGTCAAGGCTGACCTGATATAGGTTTGTATTTTTAGAAAGTTGAAGAATTCCACGTCTTATCATAGTAGCGCCACCTAGCACCATTTTATAAGATAATATATTCCTTTATTAGTCCCACAGGGGGAAATTTCAGTGTTACAGCCGCAAAGTAGAACGCACAGTAAGAGAAGCATCAAGTCTAAAGCATTATATGCAACAGCAATTTAAACAAGGGGGAAATATGAACACTATATACGGTATGAACAGGAAAAATACACTATATGGTGTCTGTGTTGCTAGAAAAGGTAGTAATTTACTTTATCTTAAAATATAAGACGTACTGACCCATCTAAATGCGACATTTGGTTTTGGCTGAGGTCATCATGACATCATCAAGATCAATATTTATCTAGTTTTTCAGGATTTGTCAATAGTCCATAACTGAATCCATCAGCCCCATAATAGAGCCTTGATTAGGAACTAAAGGGAGGCACACATGGTGAATGAAATTCTCTCCTTTCCTTTCACCAAATTCATTACATTTCAATTGACCATGACTTTGGCCTTAAGATATTTAATAAGGAGTTTTCATAGTTCTCTTTTCTTTCTACAAGAGAATCTAAACATTCCTTCTGTATCGGAGGATTCATTTTACCACCAAACGGCTTCATAGGGAGTGTATAGGATGTGTGTCCCATGCTTGATTCTTCAAAAGGCGTGTGATCATTTCAAGATGGGGCCTTGTTCACAATGTGCAAACATTTTAGTGTGACATAATAACACAGTGCGCCGTGGAGCAATTTCTACTGTCGGGAATTGCATGTCAATTGACAAACACCATTTGTTTTGCCAGTACATGTCCATGACTTTTCATGAATTAACACATGGTGCATTTATGAATCGTAATACTACCCCTTTGTAAGCCTGCCAATGCTGTGTCTGCTTGTTTCGAATGAAAATAACACTTTGCCTCATAGTCCCCCAAACTTCAACACTAGGTAAAATGAAAGTTTCTGAAAGGTAGATGCAGAGATGCTTTTTTTGTGTATATCAATATAAAACTCTTACCAGGACCAGAAGGAATGCTAAGTCGCACAGGTGGCGCTGTGGTGTTGGAGAAGCTGATGGTGACCTCAGCGATGAAGCTTGCAGTATCGTTGAGAGTAAAAGAGCACACGAGGGACTCTTTTGCTGTACAGACTGCAGGATAATCAACAATAGCAACCACATCCTTCATTCCGGTGTCGATTTTCTGTGGCCTGAGAATAGATATAGGACATTTATTCGAGTGTAAAAGACACTTTGTTTAGTTTGACCTGTGGCTACATAGTTAAGAGCATTGGCATAATCTACTTAAGTTTGTATTTTTTATAACATTTATGGTCTTCAAAATCATGAAGCAACGTGTTTCCTACAGAAATTAGTTTAGAGGCATTTCATTACCTAAATTATCATCATTAGCTACAGATGTGCAGTTTGTACAATGGGTTATATTCTATTAACCCATTGGTGAACATGTTTTTATTATTTTAGGAGTGAACAAATTTAAATGGTAAAATAAGCATCTCAGACGTATTAGCAGTTATCAAGTTACAGTGATGAAAGTTGGCCAGAAGAAGTCATTACACCATTACGGGCTATGTGGCTTGTCCTCTATTGCCTAACAACTTTGTGCTTTATACGGTTTGAGTTTGCTCAGCCACAGTCTTCACCCTGCTGTGCTGAATAGAGAGGTTTGTGATTCAGACCACATAGACATACATACATATATATTAATGGAATTCCATATATGCACACACACTTGTCTTTTTACGCTTGAAGCATGGCTCTTAGGACAGGTAGGACGAGCCTTAGAAAGCAAGTTGATGAGAGACTCATGAAGCTGTAACATGATCGGGAGTCATACTTACACCAGACGCTTCAAGCTAACTGTGATCAATCCCATGCTCTGTGTACTTGGCGCCTTAATATTGCAAATCACATTTGTTTGCTCTTTGTCCATTCTGCAGGCGACGTCCATGCAGACCTCTAGGGGGGAAAAAGAGAGTTTGCTTGTTAGTGGTAAAAGGATGATGAGCATTCGGAATTAATCTGAAGAGGGCTTCTGATAAAATCCCCTGTCTGTGTGTTCTGGGAACTTTATCTTACTGGCTTTGAGGTTTCAGCTAATTATCATTGATTAGGATGCATCCCAATGCATATTTTAAATCTTGGAGCACTCATACTGATGAGTTTGAATTTTCAGCCTTTGGACTTTGCATTGCCCTCAACTAAGAGATTGCTTATGAGGTTTGAGATGAGGTGCATTTGAAAATGATGCATTGAAAGTGATGACACATAAATAATACTTTGACAAAGAAAATAAATGTGCATCTTGATTCTTACCTCCAGGGGAATACCGTTTTTTCTGATGGTGTGATTTTCTCCTTGTGCTTGCAAAGCGACAGTGAGGATGGCGTGGTGAGTCTGGTTGAGACAGATTTCCCACGGGCCCCCTGAACTGTGTTCTGTGTCTGCCATCCGCCTTCACAGTGGGATGGGCGGTAGGTGAGTCGCAACATAACTCATCCTGCCATGGGAGGTTCAGGGCACCCTCATAGAGAGAGCCCGTTTGCTCTGGCTCGTAACACAAAGCACCTGTGGCACAGTGGGGTTGTTGTCACTTAGGGGGAAACAGTCTTGACTAGTCCCCACATTGTGGGTGTGGACACCTACATATATGGAGCATGATAGATGGATGGGTGATTAAGGCACGATGCCTTTCCTGATGCCCTGCGGTGGGTTCAGACCCGTGATACCTGACTTAGAGTCGTGTGCTCTACTGCTGATAAAATTGGTAAACAACTTTAATGATAAATTCATCTTCGTTCTCTTTGTTCAATTCAAATTTAGATTTTATTTGAGATTTTTAATTTCTTCAGGTAACTGCTGACAGGTTTCTGAAAGAAGAGATTCTGTACTTCCTGAGCCTGGCTAAGATGGACACAAATAAAAATGTCAGCAATTCCTTAAAAGGTATCTTGTGTCCTTTGGTATGTCATTTGTAATTGACTAACACATGTAGCTAACACACAATGATGTGTTTTGTCTGTATAGGTCTGCTGGTCTCTCGGTGCATATAAGTACTTAGTATTTGACAGAGGATCAAAAACGACTGTTGTTGGGAAATTCAGTCATACAAGGAGAAATAACTTTACTGCGTGAGTGAGAGTTGTCGACTTGAGCAAATCTCTGGGTCAGGTGGTGGATGGGGGAGTAATCTGCTGTTTTTGAAGTGCAATGTGGTGCTCATTGGCAAACATCGTCCACTGGGCCATGCAAGGGAGAAATATCTTGGAAATATCGATGTACTGTCTTGAGCAATCATGTTTCACTACTGATATGAGAATGCTGTGTTATGTTAGTCCCCAGTGTACCGAAAAAATGATGTAACCTTGAACAGAATCTGAAGTATTTGCTTCTTGAAAACCTTCCATTCTGTCACACAGAACTTCAGTTTTAAACTACATGTAATTAATGAACACTTGAAGAGATTTTGAGCATTTTACACTTGGAATCAGTTATGCTGCTAGGAGTTATACTGTGATGTGCTGAGTAACTTGTTAACTTGGTTAAAACTCGAGGAGTTTGACGTTTGCTTGCCAAACCCTAAACACGAATGGGGGCAGTTAGAAAACCGAATTCAAAGAGAATGGATCTCATGACCGGAGAGTCACCAGTTTGAATCCTATAGGATTGTGTGCAGAACTATAATGCCATTATGCAAGGCATTTCCCTCTAATAGCCCCAGGGAGCAGTATTCTGGCGTTGTTCTACTTTCAGTCAAGGCAACCAAGGCAGCAGTGTAAAAATGGACTAGTAAATTACAGCTAGAACATATCCCTACGTTCCTTAGCTTTTTTTTAGCCTAAGCAGGAACTTTTATGAGACTAAAACTTGGAGGGGAGCTTTTGGTGGAATTCAAGCAGAGTTTAAAGATTTTACCTATCTTTAAAAAAAATAAATTAAAGCACAATCTGGAAGGAAACTGCCCAGATACTGAAATCATGCAGAATGTTGTGAGGTGGTAGGAACTCACCATGGGAGAAGAGGACAATATGCATTAGGAATGTCAGCATGGTGGACCAAACCCTGTGGAGAAAAAAGATGACGGAAAGTGAAATGCAAGGAAGGCAAGAGGCAAAAGAAATGTATGCAAAGGAAGAAATAAGAGTGCACCAAAAATGTAAGATTGAAAATGTGAAAGGAAGATGGAACTAGAGGGGTGAAAGAGAATGATAGCAAGATTAGCCCATTTAAGAAACCAACATAAGGATTTTCATATCGAGGTTTTGCTAAATTGTAGGTGTGGATGAGACTGGGGCAAAAGATGTGAAGTGAGATCATTCTTTTTGAAGAGGGTTAGCAGAGGATTGTGCATTACTATGGTAACACATGTTATTGTAATTATCTCTGGTGCATCAGGTTTGATTAGCAGTTCCATAGAAACTTAATATTTCATGACTATAGCCTCAAACTTGCAAGTAGGGTGGAGGAGGCAAGCCATCAGCAGTACCATCATCATTTAAAAAATACTGAAGGCCAACTATACATTCATGTCTGAGCAAACGACCCCTGCGTGGGAGCATAACTACAATGCTTTGCACGTCATTTCTTGAGGTGTGTGCTCTACCACTGAGATACTGTGCCCCATCTACTGTTAGACAGAATAAATGCCAATTTGGGTGTCTGGTTTAGTTTTTTCTTGGCTTAAGTCCTGCTTATCTGGAACAGTGCAGTTTCTCCAAACTCTCTGATGTTAAATATGGCATACCTCAGGGATTAGCTATCGGCCTTCTACTTTATATATATATAAAATCAAGTCTTGTCAAAAATCATTAAATTCACTGCTTTGAAATTCAAATAAAACTGAGGTGATGGTTGGTGGCCCTCCTAGATACAGAAACTAATGTGATCAACTAATAGTAATGCTCATCAACTCTGTGATTTCAAGTGTGGCAACCAAAAATCTTGTGTTTTGAGACAAACCTTTCCTTTGAAAAACAAATCAAAGAAATCGTGAAAACTGCCACTCACTACATAACATGACCAAAATTTATTTTTTCTTGTCCATGGCTGACTCACTCTCATACATGCTTTTGTATCATCCAGACTTGATTACTGCAGTGTTCTGTTTTCAGGTCTCCCACATGCTTGTATTAAAGTCTTTAATTGTTTCATTCTTTGTATGTATGTACAGTGACAAAAGTGTCCTCGTTCCCCTGTGTGCACATGTAGTCTGTCCTCCTGTCAGGTCTACATGGTAACCCGCAATTTCCCCCAGTGGGACTAATAAAGGAATATCTTATCTTAATGGTGATCTTGTGGCTCAGGTCCTAGGCTGTTGCTGATGCCAGTGCAATCTGGACACTACTTGGCATCCTTCTCATCCTATTCTTCAGATATCTCTTAAATCCATTACATTTCTGCTATCTTCTTTGTGTTATATTCTGTAAATTGTGTTTATTCTGTAGTCATTACATCCATTGCATGTCTACCCTTCTAGGGAGAGAGATCTCTCCTGTGGCTCTCCCTGAGGTTTCTTCCTGTTTTTTCTCCCTGATGAAGGTTTTAGGTTTTTTGGGGGAGTTGTTCCTTATCAGATGTGATGGTCTGAGGACAGGTTGTGGTGTTGATGCAAAGCTATGGAGTCAAATTTACAATTTTTTGATACTGATCCGTACAAATTGACTTGACTTTGACTGAAATGGATTTCATCTGCTAAATATCCTTCGTGTCCTTGTTTTTACATTTGACCTCCATGGACATTTTAATTCGATCTTGCATTGCTCACCTAAAATCCATAAAGGTCATGAGGGAACATGCTAAAACATAACACAGGTAACCAACGCAGCCACATTAACTAATTCATTGGCAAGGATAAATAAATCAAATCTGGTGTCGAGAAACGGCACCATGGAGCAGCCCTGTGCACAATGTTGTCGTAGTCATGAAAGTAGAGCCTGTGAATATGTGGGTCTGTTTCACTGTTCCATGTGTGTGATGATGAAAACCGCAGAGGTTTGACATGATGAATGGGTTCTTTACAGCTGTGGCTCTCCAATTGACAACAGTTGGCCCCCTATTGCACCATTTTCAGTTGGATGTCAAGTTACTACTAGTGTAGGGAAAGAGATATGATCTAAAGATTAATGCGTTTGTTCCATTTCTCATTTGTCTGTCTAGCCATCGCCATTTCACCTATCGGTTGCGTTTCGATCATTCCAGCCAGCTGTATATCGGTATCTATAATCTATAGGTATCTCAGAGTCTGCAGGGAATTACATTTCTGCTGTGCTGCAGAAGGCTATACTGTGAAAAGTTTATCAAAATGGTTCACCTGCTCTGGCCATGCAAAAGAGAGGAAAACGCTAACAGAACATAATTTGCATATCATCAGATGAGAGAGAAAAAACCAACAGCAACTCAATATGACCACAGTGACTGATCCCCTGCATCTAGTGATGTGTCTAATGTAGTATCCACACTGAATACGTCCTAAGTTCCCTTGGCTGCTATTTCTGGTGCATAGATTTTTCCTTTTGATTCTGCTGAAAGCGAGACACTGTGTGCCTCTTGGGACTTGACTCCATCAAACCAACTATTCATGCCTGGCTGACTCACCCCCAAACCCTGTCTCAAGATCCTAAGGCGTGCCGGTGCTTGCTTCCCTCGGCCGCGGAGGAAACCCTGACACGTTTTCTTTAGGCTGTCGCTCATTTATTTAATTTCATTTTAGCTTTACTTGAAAAAGACGAGAGACAGACACACACGGAGAGAAATAGAAACGTGTCGATTTTTGCCAAAGGCGTTGCACAACAGGAATAAGATTTCAAGGTTATGTCCCGCTGCCCAAAGTAAGATCAACACCAGTTAGAAAGTGGGACAGCACTAGCTCGTCGTGATTCTCTGTTACTGCTGCCCCAAGCCCGCCGTAAGTTACACAGGGGAGCGTCTCTCACATGGACCTTTAACATCTGCTGCGACCACAGCTCGCAAAACAGAGATTCGCTGACCAAGATATGCGAAACAAGGAAACCCTCTATTGGTATGCTGTCCTCCATATTCGTGCGAGGTGAATATAAAACAAGCACCAATAAGGGAAAACAAACCAAAGACGAGTTCGCCTGTCAGAAAAGTGCGCGAATCGGCTCCACAACATGCGCTCTTTCAATACATGTGGAAGTTAAACTTCCCCGTCACAGAATACGAGATATCAAAACTGAAATGGGCTGAGCTTCAACACGACGATCCTGAATGTATTCTTACTTTTGCCGGATTTCCCTCCGCGGTTTACGTGTCTACTGCTCCTCCGTGTCGAAGACGCGTTAAATCACTTCTGCCAAGTTTTGAATCTTCATAGGATCCTGCCCAACTACGGCACTATCACACCACATCCATGAGTCCGACAGCTCTGGAGCTTTATAACGCTGCTATACTGGGGATTTGGTCCCGCTGGGTAATTAAAACAAAACAAAACGTTTTGTTTCTTTTACATGCAGACACACACATACACACAAATACACACACACACTCCCAAACACACGTTTCCCCGGTCCCCTGACGTCTCATCACATCACTTTGGGCACATCTGTGGAGGCTGAAGGCTGTCTCTGAGAGGGAGTGTATGGGCCAGTGACGTCATGAAGTCGATGTACGCGCCCCTCTGTGGGTACTACCAAAGCGCTATTAAAGGAAGGGTAGGAACACTCATCCACATGTGGGGAAGCTTTGTCCTGAAATCCCTTATTTTGGTGCTCAAAACCCCCCCCCCAAAACCATGCCAGCCCATTGTGCTGTTTCTTTTTGAGTCTAAGGGCTTCGGCAGAGCTTATCCCTTCAGATCTGGTGACATTTTTCAATATGTATGTGCATCACTCCCAATAACGATGACCATAATAACGATAATATAATCTCCTTTAGTAGGAAAATGCATATTGATGAGCATTTAAAATGTAAATATGTCATATTTAACCCCCACACTCATTTTCACCCGTTGTCCTAAGCAATTAGAGGTTCAATCTCTTTCTCAAGGGCACTTTGGCACACTTTCTGAAGGAACAGGGGACTGAACCATTAACCTCTCAATCGCCCTACCGCCTAAGCTATGCCAATCCCCAATCATTATCAGCTAGCTATGATGCTAACGTTGCTGCTTTCAAAGTAGTGTTTACGTGACGCAAGTGCAGATGAGGCTCACAAAGAACTAGTACTGGATAGTTAATGTGGGCTCATTCAAGATTTTTAGCATTTATCCCAACAGACTTGAGTAAGTTTTATACTCACAGATGCCTATTGGCAGTTCATTGGAAGGCTACATAAAGTGTTTTTGATAGCTTACAGGGAGCTGGTATTACTTGGGAGCCAGTGATTTGACTATTGATATTAGCTGTGGTCCATAAGATTCTTTAATGAGTTCAAGAGCCACCTGCTTTGACCGGAATGTCTTTTCAGAATCAGTCATGCAGTATTGGATTTGCTGCCAGCAGTTGGTGAGTTCAAAATTCTCTTAGAGTGACTGCTTTTGACAGGCTAAAATATTTTCATTAAAAGAAAGGTATGCAGTTTATTAACCATTAGAATGCATGTTAGTGAGTATCCAATGCTATTTTTTGTCAACTCGACCTATAATTGCCTCATGTGAACATAATTCAAGCATGCTAGTGCTAGCATCACAGCTAACTGATGCATATTGGTTCTGGTAGACATGGATATGGAGAATAAATCTGCTCTTCTGCACAAAAGCACAGTGAACTAACCGGTTGCTTTAGATATCAAGCATGTCTGACTAATATGATGGGCCTAGCTAACTTCATGTTACTCTGTTCTGAGAAAAAAAAAAACAAGTACTTTTCACGTTAAAATGGAGGTATGCATATCTGTAAGATGGTACATAGTCCTAGAGTCATAGTTACATAGTCTACAGTGATGCCTCATTTAGCAGCACACTGTCTCCTCAGGAAGTATTGTCTACCGAGCTTGTTTCATCACAAGTTTTGTAACATCTATATCTCAAATATTATCTATATAGTCATGTGGTTTTTGTCAAGGATTAAGCATTATTGGTGCTGAAGCCTAAGTTTTGTTTTTCACCCCTGTCCATTGATGGAGGCTGATCACGACTACCACGTGAGGTAAGCACATTGATATCGCTCTTAGCTGAGTCATCTCACCCAGTATGATGTCATACAAAACAATAATAGACACTGCTCTGCAGGTGCCTTCGCAGAATTATGGCTCACAGAGCCATACAGGAGATTTGACAAAGAGACGACATGGAATCCCTGACTCGCAGGCTTAAAACAGTCAAAGCCTCAAAGGATTTTGCATGGCTCAAGCTTTAGTGTCCCGAAGCATATATTTTCTTTCCTTAACGTAAATGTTAATATGTCCTGAACATTTTTTCACTGACAGATAAAGATCAGGGGCTGTTTTCACAGAATATCTTAAGACTAAAAGGAGCTCTTGACTCACTGATTTAGGAGTGACCCCTGAAAATAATGGATGTGTTATTCCTAATTGTAAGATTCCTAAATATTTGGGATGGGAGTTTCTCACAGAACGTCTTAGCAATGAATTCTGTAATAGTTAGGAGTATTGAAGAGGACTCTGAAATAACTTAAACCAAATCAAAAGCAATAATAATAATAATGATAAACTACTGAAGTTTAGAGCCCTAAACTACAGACGTCACATGGTCTGTTTCATCTCTAATTTTTAATTTATTCATTTATGTGTATTCTAATAATAATAGTAATAATGATCATCTCTAATATAGTAACAGTGCATATTAATCAACATTTAGAATATAAATATGCCACACCAGGCTGTTTTTCATCTGTTGTCCCATGCAATTAGAGGTTCAGTGTCTTGCTCAAGGAAACTTCAACACACTTTCTAAAGGAGCTGGTGATCAAACCTCCAATCTTCTGATTACTGGCTGACCACCCTACCTCCTGAGCTATGCTGCTCCTTCTTAATGTGTACTGTGAACAAATAAAATTCTACGGTTACTCTGGCATGCACCGGGCAACCTCTCGATCCTCCTTGCTTTGCTGCTGAACACACACATATCTCATTGTGTGCGCTCTTAATAGATTGAGAAACCGATCTATCAATCGTTCTCAGAAACGAAAACGAAAATGAAACTTGACGTTTTTCTATTTTCTCCCAACCATTGTGTGTGTTATATACTGTGTTACCAGTGTTTATGAAGAGTAGTGGCCACTTCTATTAGACATGGAGGTGTGTACAACATTGTTTCACCACAATGTGCTGTTCAAGTTTTCACTGGAAACTGCTGTCACTCTAAGAACATTGGTTGATTCATAACCCA
>OMLC01065981.1:0-38436 GCA_900302585.1 Regalecus glesne | reverse complement strand
TCTCTCTGTCTCTCTGTCTCTCTCTCTCTCTCTCTCTCTGTCTCTCTGTCTCTCTCTCTCTCTCTCTGTCTCTCTCTCATTCTCTCTGTCTCTCTCTCATTCTCTCTGTCTCTCTCTCTCTCTCTGTCTCTCTGTCTCTCTCTCTCTCTCTCTCTCTCTCTCTCTCTCTCTCTGTCTCTCTCTCTCTCCCTCTCTGTCTCTCTCATTCTCTCTGTCTCTCTCATTCTCTCTGTCTCTCTCTCATTCTCTCTCTCTCTCTCTCTCTCTCTCTCTCTCTGTCTCTCTCTCACTCTCATCCAGCCCCACTAACGCATACATAGCAAATGGTCTGGCATTGGGCTGCTGTGGGAACTCAAGGGGCACTATGTGGAGCCCGCATCTGCTGCACCTCCTTGCACAAATGTTGACACATCACCTGCCACAGGAAACAGGGCTGAATTCAAAACGTCTCTTAGACGTTGTGTAATTGTATCATTGAATTGGCAAGAGATGTCCGAGGAGCTGGTTGGGATGACATTTGGCACAACAAATGTTCTTCGCCAGAGCATCTCACTCAGATTTTAGTGTTGCAGTTACTGTGACGCTATGCTAACATGCATTGCGGTTTTTCCCATTTGAGACCAAACACAAGTGACTCACAGCAGTAATCAAACACACAGGGAAACAGTCAAGCAGAAAATATTCAAATGCTGGACAGTCCCAGATACCTCAGTCGTTTCACCTAGTCATTCACATTGATTCCCACCTTAATTTCGTAGTTGTCACACTCCAGCCTCACATTATTATTATTTAGCATCAAACCATGACAAAAAACTACCTAAAAAGATGCTTCCAGTAGAAGCATCTATTTGCAGCAACACAGTATTGCAGTCAGGAGGTGGGCAATCAATTTTTGGTTTTGACAACGGCGTCTGCATGAGAAAATTCTCTCTCCCATTATGTCCTTTCAGTTAGCAGTGTGTCAGAAGCTAACCTCCTTCTTAGTTTGTGTGATCCTCTCCTCCCACCAGTAACGCTTTGCTTCTCCTTATAACTCACTAATGCAAAATATCAACTGTGGCTGTATTTCAAAGTTCAAATTAGAAATCTAAACAAGCAAATTGTCCAAGTAGTTTCTAAATGTCTCCAGATAATCTTTTTCCCTTATAAGAGAGATGCCAACTGTTATGAACGGTTAGACAGAGGCCTGCTGTGATACAAGGCCAAGGATAAATAGGATGCCAAATATGTAGATGTTATTACTTTGTGTAAAGTGGTGTCCTGGGAGGGGGGATGATGACCAAACAAGAAGGATGAGGAGACATGTAAAACAGCCATCTGGCATCCACTGTCTATGCTGAGAGGGTATATGTGTAAACCTGCTGTAAATTCAAACTGCTCTGACTTCACCCCAATCTGACTGAGATTCAAGGTGAATTCTCTGCCTCATTTGGTGCAGATTTAAGACATCTGTGACCAAGCTTTGTCTGAAATGTTTCCACCCCTGGTTTGTGTTAACCAGTAGTTAATAAGAGTTCTATTTTAAGATCTGAATAAAGCTTTTGGAAAAGGCTTACAGAGTGAAAGAGGTGCATTAGGTCTGGCCAATAGAATTCGATTATTTTGAAGTCTTTACTTGAACAGCTTTCCTCTGGGTTGCCAAGATGGCGACCGAGTGTGGGTCATTGTGGCAGAAGAATGGTGCTTTAGACCATCTTGGGTCTGTTGCCTGTCTATAGTGTTGGATGCTTGCAGCAACGGTGTGATACAAGAATGACCAAGTGCTTGTTTGTGCTTCAATCTTGTCTTTACTTCCCTTTAGGAGTTCATCATCCATGCTCTGAGAGAATAGTTGATATTTGTATGGTCTTGAAACAAAACTCTAGAGACTGCAGGATGCCACTTCAGAGCTACATCGCTTGGTCACGAACTGTAGACGCTGGAAGAATAGCTATGAAGGTGATGTTCGAGAAGGCTACCCATCTGTGTCTCGTTTAGAGGCTGATGTCATCCCCACCTGGTTTATGTGAACCCCACCCCCCAGACATGTCACAGGTTGAGGTTAGGGTTTAAGCTGTTATTAAAACATGTCCTTGAAAAGCTGTTGTAAGTGAAGGCGCATAGAGACACGACTGTTTTTTGTCCTATTTGATTTGAGTCTATATTTTGTTTGGTGTCTTAGCATGAGTTGGTTCCATCTGCTCTATTTGCTGGTTCATGTCAACTTGACATTTGGAGGCACGTCTGCATATTTCTCAGTATTTTGTTATGTCTCCAGGAGGCTGTGCAAGCTATTTAGCCAACTCTGCTTCTAGTCAAGCATAGCCATTGACCATCCCAGTTTGGAGGAAGATCAGACATTGAGAGTGGCTGCAATAGACACTCACACACATCCTCCGGGTTTCTAAAAAGCTCACATTAATGGCAGTGAAATGTCAATTTTCAGAGTATTGTCTGCCCCTGAAGGTCTAAGTAGGAGCAAGATTAAGATAATTTTGGAGGGATCAATCTGCTTCAATTCTGAGGAGCTGTTTAGCATTCAGCTCAGTGACGCTCATTGACAGATCAGAACTTGCCAAGATGAAGCCCGGTACCCAATCTCAAAGACGTGTGCTTGCTATCTGCTATCCTATACCATCAAGGCATCCGGCTGAGGTTGACCAATAGCACCCTGCCATTGAGAGTCGTGTATTAGCTGTTCAAGGGCCAGGCAACAATCAGAGCACGAATAGCCTCATGTTAAGCCTGAGTAAATCAATTGAAAATTTCCAATCAGCCATATAGACCTTTGGTTGTAGCTTGATGGTCTTGACTTGATTTGAGCTTAATCTTTAACACTTGTGCTCTTGACTTGCATGTTAATCTAGCTGTCCTGGGTCCCTTCCACATGGCCATAGTCCTCAGCAGAGTTGGTCTGCAGTGAGGTGTAGCCTGGCTTGTGGTACAGGCTGTGAATGTAGGTCCTCTCTAGAGAACCTGCTTTTCAGCTGCTCTGTATTCTACTTTGCCCCGCAGAGTCTGCAGTATACTGCCTGCACCAGGCTATCACCTGAGACTATTACCATTCGAAAGAGGGCTCTTGTTTTGTGAACCAGGGACCACCTAAGGAGTCTCCCTGAAAAATAAAAGCCCCAATATTTAATTTCGCTACTTTTTTATTATTACTTTACAATTACCCAATTGCTTCATGTATTCAGTGTGCAGCTCGCACCCTGACTTAAGTATACCTCCCCTTGCTACAACAGATTTCTATTTTGGGGTCCCCTGACTTGAAAACATCAAAGTACATCTGCACTAGATTATCTTAATTTAGCTTCCTGACAGAAATGACCTGCTAAGCATACGCTCGAACATACACTTGGTGAAATCTCTTGAGAGCAGTTTAAATAGTTAAGAACTAATTGGTTGTTCCATAGAGAAAAAATATGTTCTCTTCCAACGAGAATGTTTATCCTGTGTAATACATACAACAGTACTCATGTTTGGGGGTGCAGTAAATACTTTCCCATCCTTTCAGGGCAAAATAATATGCTTGTAGACTTGTGGTGGTTTTCTTTTATGCTTGCATCACAGACCAGAGCCTATCATTACATTTATATGCTGGCTTTTCAGTGCAGTCATAAATCTTTTACATGTTAATTTTTCTGCAGTTTTCCATGGCACAAATAAACAAATGGACCGCTGGCAGCCAGAGAAATCACAGAGTTCTCCTGGCAGCATCCCAAAACTTACACATGAGCCACTTAAATTCTACTTTGCACTTACTCTTCCCTGGATAAGGGGATTCTGACATTTCAGGTCAGAGAGGAATTGGCTTTAGTGCATGCCAGTGGTCTTAAGTCACAAAATAGTTGAATCAGTTCATCCGGATACAACATTTCAGTGGTGTTAAGGTATTTAGTCCAGAATCAATTCATCAGAGAAAGAGGGCAGACGGGGTTAGGCCAAGTGCCGCAGGTAACTCAGAGCGGGACTTAAACCTTATTGATGCTGACCCCTCCAAAGGTTTAATCTCTTTCCCCCTCTCCACAGGGAAGTAAATACAAGGGCTCAGCTACCCACCAGCAAATCCTTTGGAACTGTTAGAGATGGGACATCTTGCTCACGGACACCTCAGCAGGGTGAACACTCGCAATCACGGGGGAAATTGACCCTGGGCAAAGGATGACTGTCCTGTTTATAACCTTAAGTCCCAAACACATTATGAATATTTTGAGCACCATAACGAGAAGGGATAGGGTGTGTGTGCATGTGCGTGTGGCGATATCAGTGCAAGTTATGCAGGTAGGTGAGAGTGAGTGACCAAATACAAACAGCAAACCAAACCGGCAGAGAGAGGGGAGGAGACGCTTGGAGCAGAGGAACTCAGCACCCCTTCCTCGATGTGTCACTAGAGACAGAGAACAGAGGGATTCAAAGGGCAGACCTGGCAGAGAGAAATAAAGGCAAGCAAGAAAAAAAGAACCTATTTTCATCAGAACACAGCCTGACACATTCTGTACAGCTTCAAAGTCACTACAAGTGTGCAAGACTTCAAGGTGTCATATTCATGCCCTATCGATGAGGAGGGGAATCTTCTAAAAAATATGAGGGGAGGGAGCTGAAGGAAAGAAGTGATGGCACCCAGGGGAATAATTTGCCCTTAAAAGAAGTGTGGGGAAAACAATAAGGATGAATTCAAAAATGACCTTTTTTCCTTCTGAGATGTATCTTTGGTAGAGATCTGTTGGTGCAGCAAGAATAAATATTTCCTAAAGGAGTGGAGAGAACACCCAATCCCTCTGTGTCTGTAGCTCCAGCAAGTCCCACCAACTAATAATGCTGTGCCTTGGTCTTTTCCTTTGTGGGACCCATGGATGGAAATAATATGTGCTGTGTAATAACAGTCATTATGGCTTTAAGGCAATCCAGAGTTATCAATCGCATTTGATAAATTACAATACTGAATTGAGAAATTAACTGCGGGATGTAGAAAAGGGACTAGATGAAAAAGGGGAGGAAGAAACCTTCCCTCCGATCTGCTAATGTCAGCGTAGCTTTGGGTTTGAGTGATACGCTCCAGTTGAATTGCTGGACTTGGACTGCATTCCACTCTCTCTCTCTTTCTCTCTCTTCCCCTCTTTCACTCTCCATCAATATCTGAGCCATTCTCCTCTCTTGCATCACTTTCCTTATTGCTTTTCAGTAGTCCCTTTTCCATGTGTACTGCCCTGTAACAACCCCCCCCCAAAAAAAACACAAAAAAAACAAAACACTGGCACACACTCCTCAGAGGGGATCATTGATTAATACCTCTCCGGCTTCCCACTGAAAACTGTAATCAGCCACGTTGGACACGATTTTTCTGCCTTCCTTTTTTTCGTCTTTATTCACTTTTTTCCCTCCACTGCTTGCTTGCTTGTTTGCTGTGTGTGTGCTCGTGCATTTGTGTTTTGTACATGCATTCATGTGTGTCTGTAGGGAAAGGCATGGGCAGGGAGGTGTCCGTGATGGTGGTGGAGTGGAGTGGGGTTGTTGAAGAGACACTCTTGGGAAGCTCTGCATTCATTTAGCAAGCGCTTAATGCTGTGGCTACTGTGACTGGTGAGCGCTAGCGAGCGGACTGCCAAGCCCGCTGCTCACCAGTTGAATGCTGCCAGTGTGCCTGGACGGGAGCACTGGGGCAGAAGAATCACTCCGTTGCCCCCAGTGAGCTCGTCTAGAGGGAGCTTTCTTCCCCCACAGGGCTGTATAGCCAAGGTGGACTTTAGTCCGGCTTGCCTAGCCTGCTCTATACTGGGAACCAGGCGAGGGCTCATGTAGCACCTGCTGCCCTGCCCTGCTCTCTAGCTGTCCTGCTTGATGTAAGTAGCTGTTTAGCTTTGACTGCTGTTTTGAGGATTAGATGTTCTTGGATGTCTGTTTTGCCTTTTCTTGCACCTTCTAATGTTAAGACCAGGTCATTCGGGTTTGTTTTTGTGTGCGTGTTTGGGTAGGGGGGTTGATTTAAAGTTTGTTTTTAGTCCTTCATATTTGGGGTTTGGAGATATGCATTCAATCAGCTGTGCCAAATCTACTTTATAATCAGGGTACATATTGTGGTGGGGGAAAACCAAAGAGTGTCTGTGAGAAGCTTCTTTTTATTCCTGTCAGATTTGTATTGGTGGCTTCCTCCGCTGCTGTGCTGTCAACAGAGGGTTTCGAGAATAGGAGAACGTTCCAGAGAGGAAGTTGGCGACAAAATGAGGGAGGAAGGGGGAGAGAGGAGATGTTGCCTGCCTGTGACCGTCCCTCCCAGCTGAGGCCAATGAATTGGAAAAACAGAGGCTTTGATTCTCCTCTTCAACAGGAATGAGAGTGCGTGGGTCTCCATGGTGATGGTATTGTTGCATCGGTAGCAGCAGCAGTAAGATGAGGGACCTTGTTGCTCTAATGCATGTCTCTTGTGTATTTGCAAAAGCACGTGCCATTCTCTGAGCCAGGTGCTTCATGTTGTCACTTTCACAGGCTCCTTAGGTATTCTACTGTGTAGGCTGAGTTTCATTTCAGATTCATTTCATATGGGGTGGGGTAGCTCAGTGGGTAGAGGGGTCGTTTGGTGATTAGAAGGTTGTAGATTTGATCCCTGGTCCTACAGAAAGCATGTTGAGGTGTGCTTGAGCAAGACACTGAACCCCTAACTGTTCCCTGAGCACCACATGGTAGCTCCTCACTGCTCCTATACAATAGGATGGGTTAAATTGCAGATAATTTCAAATTTCCCCTTGTGGGACTGATAAGGGAAAAATTATCATTATTTCACAATGAGATGACGTACCATTTCAGAGTGACAGTTGCAAAACAATTGTTTGCACACAGGTTAGATAGATTCTGAATAAAACGGGACTTAATTCATTATTTTCTTTAAAAACGTTATCCTATGCATTTATGAAATGGTTTCTTGTTGGAATAGGTTGGCAGAGCTCCTCATGGCCACTCTCATCTGTTTAGCACAGATTTGCTGATATACAGTGTGCCTTTTTGTTGCATTTTGTTGGGTAGTACTTCTAAGCTAAGAAACTCTGAAAAAGGCTATGGTGCAGAACTAGTATGACATTTATTGGTTGGTTTCGGCTCCCCCATAATTTTAGTAAAGGTTTTAGTTGGTAGATGTTAGTTTGTTCTTGCTTTACACTCCAGGGGGAGTGTTCAATGGGATGGACCTCCCACTGTTGTACCCTGTGTACCCGTCTGCTTGAATAAAAGGAATATGGGGTTTTTCTACCCTCACATAGAGATGGTGCTCTCCTGCTTGCCACACTTGTACCTGCCCACAGCATCTCCAGGGAACCACAAATGCCAGGCCACACTGGCCTGCCTCTCCTTCAACTCTTCTTTTCAGAGAGGCCAAATGCCACTGTAGCTTTGGGTCCCTTATGTACCCATACCTCTTTCCAGTAGTTCTGATGAAAATAAGTCAAAATGTGTCTAAGTCTGGCTCTCTCACCCTCTCTCCATATCTGTAGCTACTAGTTCTACCAAGCTGGAAGACCTGAGTTTTCTTGATGAACAGCGCAACACACCCCTCCGAACGTCCATTCGCCTACCCTGGCACAATACAGGAGGAAGGCCACCTCAGGACTCTAAAGGTACTGTAACTATATTATGTGCCTAGCAGCATTTTATGTTCATCCATGGAAGGCTTTTTAGGTTCATTTTGACAAAATAAAGCTGCTATTGTACTTGATTATGTAGGGGGGAAAAGCCCAGCTCGATAATGAAGTTATCCATATACACATATCATTCCCTTTATTTTCCAAATTCCATCTCAACTGTTTAAACCAGTTAAAGTTTTGTTGATTAATACGCCATTAACTTTTGGCTGTGTGTTTTCTTAAGCTCAGTACTGAAAGAAATCCCATATACTTAGTATTTGAGAACATTAATAGTTCAGTGTGACATGTTTAGCCACTCAACATCACTCCCTCTTCTGAAAACCTCCTACTGTCAACATGAAGTAGGTATTGTGCTAACTTTTATTTCTCAATGCCCCAGTG
Organism: Regalecus glesne; assembly: GCA_900302585.1. Classification (NCBI taxonomy): domain Eukaryota; kingdom Metazoa; phylum Chordata; class Actinopteri; order Lampriformes; family Regalecidae; genus Regalecus; species Regalecus glesne. Next base: position 30,442 of record OMLC01065981.1, on the reverse strand, counting down.
GGTTGAAACGTTATATTGTTGTGGAGAGAGCTTCAGTTTGAGAGTGTGCCTCTTAACTAGATTTGTTTTGTGCTGTACTGTTTGCATGTCAACATAAAATCTAACACTCATAATCGCTGGTTGCCTTTATTATACAGTTTTGCAGTGCTCAACATCACAGTCAATGTTTAGTGCTAGATTTACGTAAGTCGACATTTTAGAAAGTAGGTGTGGTGCATTGTTTGAAGCTTCTGCTGCGGAGGTGGGAATGTGGGCTGGAGCCTCCACAGTAGCCTATAGGACTACTGCTGTTTGGGATTAAGCACTGAGAACTTTGTCAGCTTTTTTTCTCTCTTCATGAGTCCTGGACTCAGTGACAGTGAAGTTGACTCTGCTGATCAATTTGACTCTGCTGAAATTCTGTCTCTCTCTCTCTATCTCTCTCTCTCTCTCTCTCTCTCTCTCTCTCCCCCTCCCTCCTCCCCTCTACTTTGATGTTAGTAGTGGATACCACAAATTGAACTAAAACTAGATCTTCTACATCCCTGCAGGCAAAAGCAGTCTTTCAGTCACTTTGTGTTGACATTCACCTTCTTTTTCTTTTGAAACCCATTAGAGGTGTAGCCTAGTGGTATGGTTTCTTTTTGTCTGCATTTTTCAAAGTAAAAACAAAAAGATGCACAAGCAGAACAGCAAAGCAAATAGGAAACATTATTCATAGATTAAATAGCACAGCAGTTCAAGCAAGGGCCCTGAAGAACTGTTGGCTGTTGTATATTCATTTCATCATTTAGTCAAAACCTTCTCTTTTAGAACATGGAGGAGCTTGTAGGTGCTGTAAGGGGTGGAGACATAAACTTACGAAAACCTTGTATCTCTGACAGAAAGCATAGGATGGTTCTATTATTAAGGTGGGGAGTTTTCCTGCCAGTGTCTTGTATAATATAGCAGAGTGTATATGATTCTTTGTTAAATGTTATCAATGCAAGAGAAATAATCACTCTTGTTTCCTCCTGATAATTATTTGTTTCATGTCTTTCCTCTTCCCCAGCACGTTTTGCTCCCTATAAACCTGTGGACATCATGCTCAAGCCCCTGCTGTTCGAGGTGCCAAGCATCACCATGGACTCAGTGTTTGTGGGTCGTGACTGGCTTTTTCAACAGCTGGAGGATGTTCTGAAAACCAATGATTCTGAAGAGACCCGCGGTGCTGTTGTGGTGGGCAGTGTGGGCTATGGCAAAACAGCCATCATCTCACGACTTGTAGCGCTGAGCTGCCATGGGGGGCGCATGCGTCAGATTGCCTCCAACAGTCCCAGTGCCTCCCCCAAAAGTAATTATTTTAGTGTACACCTATCCCCATATTTAAGGTAACAGACCTAGGGTTAGAGATGTCTAACCAAGGATTAGACGTCCTTTCTCATGATGTCGGTCATGTGACACATTCATGCACGTTGTCATCATCGTCATATTAGTCTAGCAGCCAGTGTGACTCATTGTATATCGATATGTTTTCTAGGTGGGGGAGAATCCAACACAGAGCTCCCTCTCACTCAGCCTCCTCAGCCCACTCCACCTCCCAGTGCCACTAATACCCTTAGGAACAGCAATAACAGTTCCCCTGGGACCCCTGAGATCCAGAGGCGCAGAGAGGAGGCTGTCAAACGCCTGGCCGCCAAGGTAAGACCTCTTTCAATGTGGCAGTCAAAGAGATCACCAAGACGCTTTCAATGCCATGTATGAATTAGAAAATCCCCTAAAGGAGATTATCAGTGTGTTGGAAACGTTTTTTTTGTTTTTGTTTTTTCTTTTGAGTCATTTTGTGTGTAAGCGATCATAATATAAGAGCTAGATGAGGGATCAGAATATCAGAGTCAGTAGATTTCCTGTGTTTCATGCCCCTTGTCCTACCCTCCACCTTTGCTGATTCATCATCGGTGTACTCCCATATGACAAAGGCATTCATGCTTGATGTTATTTCTTTTACTATGTATGAGCTACATTGCAGAAACATGACATGGGCTACACCCAATTGATTTATGTTTATTCATATTGCTTGATATGAGGCCTGTGCATTATAAAAATTCCTATGGGATCTGATTGGTTTATGAAAGACAATCTCACCACTGGTCTTTGTTCAGGAGGCCTTTTATTTCAGAGTCTTGTTTGATTTGAGTGTCGTTGAGCTTAGTTAAACAATCATGCCTTGAAAGGTGGGACCAATATCAAAGTTGGCTGTGTCTGACTTTCAGAGCTGTGTTGAGTTCCTATGAGAGCCTGGCGTAGGTTGAAAATCTTACCTCAGGTCTTTAGACTGCCACTCTTGCTCACACGGAGAGAAATATCACATTGTGTGGGGCAAAGACTCCCACAGAAACCCTATGTGTTGCCAAGGGAACACTGCAACGTTATGGTCAGAAAAGCCTCAAATTGAGTCCATTGTACAGATCAACACACTGTTCCACACATTTCAGAATATAAATTGTAGCCTGGCCAGACTCCCTAAAACCACGACTTAAAGGCTCCCACAAACTGTGTGATTGTGGCTGTCTTTATGGTTTATTGCATGTCACAACAGGAAATGGGTAAAATCTTGATATAAGCCCCTTTTCGCACTGTGAGTTAAAATGAGAATACAGTCACCTTGTGCATGGAGAAACCTTAAAAAAAGAAATAGAGGGGGATTTGAACCTGTTTAAATTTTTACTTTAAGTCTCCAACTGGTGCACCCAAAATGTCATCATATTCTACCATAACATCATTTGTTATTTATTGTCGTTCTTTCTCTTCATTAACTCTTTAGCTCGCTTGACCAATGCAGCTGTCTATTGCTGCCTGATTTTAGTCAACGATGCACATACATTACTCAGGTCTATGATTGACTCTGATCGGGCAGTGATGCCATCAAAATTATTTTAAAAAATATAGTAAAAAAAGCAAAAGTTCGAGCAACTTCCTCTGTGTTGCAGTCGAAACAAGGAAGTGTTGGATATCATAAAAGGTTTACCCAGCTTTATTATATTAAGACAGGGTTGGGATTAGACCGAAATGGGTCAACCAGCAAACCTTTTCGTTTGGAAAAGCACAAGCTCTTGTAAGACAAAGGTCACATTTGTGCGAGGGTCCATCTAAGGTGCTGTGCATCCACGGACTGACAAGTAAACTGTTTTTACTAGGTAGATTTATTTTAGCTTGAGTGTTGCATGTTAAACTTTTTATTTCCGTATTTCTTGTTCAGTTGGTTCGGGCACTACCCAAAAGACTTGTTATGATAGGAGAAACGCTGGTTTCTCTATCCTTGTGTGTATTGAATCTGTTTGCTACTAATCTTGCATACTACTGAACCTGTCAGCCAAATGATTTTGCACAGACTTAGGTCTGTGTGATCAAGAACCTCTCATAATTGTGATGATTCGAAACCCTCGAAAAACCTATTTTACACTACAATTGAGTAATAACTCCTCACCTGGTTATTTCAGCTAAGTCTGAGCATTGCAGAAGTGAAGATAGGAAGGCAGTGGCTCCATATTTTCCCTTCTCCTAGTAGGCAACAAAGGGCGTGGTTTGGCATCAAGTCCAAGCACAGAAAAAGGGAGATTCATAGAACATAGAATGACAACAACACAGCAATCTTTGTGCGTGCGTGCGCGCGTGTGTGTGCGTGTGCGTGCGTGTAAAGAGCTAACACCCTAAGCCCTTCATTAACCTAGCCTGCTGCACATTCTTCTCAAGTCTGTCCCTTTGTCTAGTAAATTGGTACAAGTCCTTTTCTCCTTCCTTAGTGTCCAACCTCTCACACAGCTCACCAAATAACTTGCCTTCACTACCTCTCTCTTTACCCTGAGCAGTATCTCCTTGTGCTCATGTCTATTTTCTTCATCTTTCTGACTATCCCACTTATTTGCCAATGTCTTCCTCTGTATACTTAATCACTCTACCAATAAGTCTCATTGTCTTCATTCCTCTGTCCAGGTGACACACCAAGTACCTTTCTAGCCATCGCCCACACCATTGCTACAGTAGTTGCCCAGCAATCTGGCAACTCTTCACTACCACCCAGTGCCTGTCTTCACTCCTCCCTGAACTCCACACAACAATCTTACCTCTTCAACTTCTACCATTTGATCTTTGGCTCTGCCTTCACTCTCTGCCTTGTCTTGCTCTCCAATGTCATCCTATAGACAACCATCTGATGCTGCCTAGCTGCGATCTCCCCTATCACCACCTCGTAGTCTCCAATCCCTTTCAGATCATGCCTCCAGCATAAGCTATAGAGCAGAAGTTATTTTTCAAGAAATAGGTTTTCAGAGACACAGGTCCTTTACATGCATGCATGCAGGAACGAGTGCATGTTTTTGTCTGTTAGCTTCAAGTTGCACCCATTCTCATTCGTTACCCATCTTTACAGCTTGTGCTGCACTTTGGCCCTGTTGTAGATCACTCCTTAATAGTGAAATAGTGCATAGGTAGACTACAGCTTGCCTCTGCTGGTGGGAACATGAAAGTTCACACACCAGGCAGCTTCCTTTATGCCAGTAAAGCACATCTAAACACCTATGAAACTCAAAGTAGTATCCTCCAAGCCAATTATTCTGGAAAGCGGCTCCAGCAGGAACTCTCACAAGAGCTCCGTTCCTCTGATGTGTGAAGAACTGATCCACTATGGACAAGCTGCCTCTGTCAAATGAAAAGGAGATGCTTCCGCCTTTTTCCCCCATTTTTCAAAGTGTCGATTTGAAAATGCCGACATAACCCAGGCATGGAAGCGGTTAAATTTCACACTTAATCTTAAGTTCAATATCTCCTTGGTGTAGTGCTACACCTCAGGCAATGATTGCTCACAAGAAATCCACAGCAGCACCAGTAGGTATAGCGTTGCCACAGTTGTGGCATTGCAGACATGTATTTTTAAATGTGGTGATCATTGCACTTAATTGCTCATTGATAAGTGGAGCATGTGTGCTTTGGATGGAAATGGGTCATGTGGTAGTTTCTCCTTCAGGAGTCTTAAGGGATTTCTCATTTTATAAACAAAGTTAAAGTTGTAACCAGCAGTTTTATTTAACATTATTGTATTTATTCACAACTCTTTCTCTTCTGTGAGTTCTTGTTTTCTTGCTGCCATGTCTTTTTATCAGCCACACGCTTGCCGCAAGAGAAGGCAAGCCATCATTTCTGTTCACTGCTATATGTGTGTTTGCTTGCTGAAGACAACACCAGCTAGTCCACTGTTAAGATTGCTGTCCAGAGAAAGCAGGAGAAAGAAAAAATGAACAGCCTGTTTGGAATAAGAATTAGTACATTTATCATAGTACAAAAAGTCAACTGATAAAGTTGTTACGGTCATATTCAGTTGTATTTCCAAAATGTGCTCCTTTTGAGATAAAGGCTAGGGTTAGAATAACAACAAACTTGCCATTATGTAATGATTTTTTTTCATTGATTTTATTAATCCATCCAACCATCCATCAACTGCTTATCTGAAGTCAGGTCACAGTCATGCTGGAACCGATCCCAGCACTCATTGGGCGGGAAAACCATTCTGGACAGGTCACCATTCCAATGCAGGGCATAAGCAGTTAGGGGTTCGGTGTTTTGCTCAAGGACACTTTAACACACTTTCTGACGTAATCAAACCACCAATCTTCTGAGATACAACTGCCCTACCTCCTTGGGTATGCCAGCCCTGGCATAGCTGATTTACATTCCGATTTATACAATGGTTTGTTTAAAAAAAGTAAAAATGACGTTGATTTCAAATAGAGCTGATGTTAAATTGCAAGATGGTGTCTTTATAGTATTATTTATTATCATTAATACATGTCTTGATGCATGCTCAATAATCCAGGTAGGGAAATCACAAAAAGAGGTGAACCTGTTCACCTGGATCAGAAGTACTTCTGATCCAGGTGAACAGATTCACCTCTTTTTGTGATATCATTAATACAGTTAGGGTGTTTTCATGAAACGTATGTGATCCAGCTCTGTCATCATTGAAAACATACTGGCAAAGTTCTGCACACTTTTCTGGTTGATATACGTAGCTAACGTGTTCCCCAAAGTCATCTGACCCAAGTATCCACCAACCTCGTACTTTGAAATACAGACTGCTGTTATCTGTCAAGGAAATTGAGTTAAGATGAGCCCAAATAGTTCAATGTGTCTGTCTGTGTCTCAAGGTCCTCTCCTACCCCGTTCCCACCTACTGACCCACCATGTGCCAAGTCTTTAGTGCCATCTCAGTTAAAATGTGATTATGGCTGGCCTAAGAGCCATCTCTGTGTTAGGCAAAGTACTTACTTTGAATTTATTAGCCCATGCGGTTAATCTTTCCACCATCACGAATCCATTCTATCAGATGTCGCTGCGGCATAACTAGATAGCTGTGTCTAAAGAATTTTAATGTGCAGTGCACTTCTACAATAACACACAAAAGCACTCTACCATAGCGGCTAATGAACAGTTTTGGGACCTCCTTCCCTGACCTTTATGGAGACTGATCATCCTTGCTGCTCTGGTTTTCCCAGCTAGCCAGGGCAGCGGCAAGCAAAACCAGAGGTAGAACCAATGAAAGAGCTCTTCACCCCATCCCCTTCCTCCTCCTGTTGCTCCTGCCCCTGGACATTTGCCAGCTCCTCCAGGTTGGAATGTAATTAGAACAGAGTCACCCTACCCAGGAGCATCTCTGCTCCTCCTCAACCTGCGCCCCTCTGCCTTCCCTTCTAAATCAAATGTCAGTGAAACCTCAGGCCAACCCTATCCTACTTATAGAGCTCCATCCAGGATTCATTGGCTGTTTCAGTAGCAGAGGCTATCAGCGGTGTTACTCAACTACGGTTATCATCTCATCATCAGTTGATGGAGCGGGGAGGAAAAAACTGTTCTCAGCAGTACTTGACAGGGAATTATGTGTGGGTCTATGGAGTTGGTGACTATGAAAAGTCATCAGGCGTGGTTTAATTGAAGTGTCTTCAGAGATCCCGCTTTTAATGTGAATGCTTCATACCTTTGACGCATAGCCCAGTAGTAATACCAAAGTGGAATGAGGGCAGGGACAGCTTAGTCGAGGTACCAGGCTACTGTATCACATCCTATGCCCCTTTAGTCAACAAGCCTATTGGCTTTCACAAATACTCTGAGGTCACAACACCGCGTCCAGCTTTGTGGATTGTTTGTGGCTAAAGCCAACAACAAAGTAAGCTCTTTACAGTCTTTAAAGTAATGTGGTTTCAAAAAGTCAGGAGTGTTTCAATGTAATAAAACCTCCTATCCTCTTCTCCTTTCTTCTTCCCTCTATCTCTCTCCCCAGGTGGTGGCTTATCACTATTGCCAGGCTGATAACACCTACACCTGCCTAGTACCAGAGTTTGTACACAGCATCGCCGCCCTGCTCTGCAGAGCACATCAGCTCAGTGCCTACCGGGAGCTTTTGCTGAAAGAGCCTCACCTTCAGAGCATGCTCAGTCTGCGCTCCTGTGTCCAGGACCCCATGGCTGCATTCCGGAGGGGCGTGCTTGAGCCTCTGGCCAACCTTCGTAAAGGTACAATGCTAAACTCCTTATTTCCCTAATGTCTCTCCTATTTTAGTTTGCTATGGGTCAACTTAGTTTTACCCTCTCAAATCAATTCAGTGTTGAATTAGTGCATTCGTTTTTTCCACCAAATACTTCATTTTTATCCATTCAATTTTTTGTTTCAACTGTTCTGTTTGTGTGGACAAATTCTTTGTCTGCACAAAGTGAAATACAGGGCTTTGGCTTAGGTGTGGCCTCAATGCAGAAAGATACAGAAGTAATTACTTCATATTTAAGTTCGGTAGAGTCTCAGATATCATATTGATTTAGTTTTTTAACAGTAAGCAGGGCTGTGCGATGTTGGTCAAAAAAATCCCATTGCAGTGTTATATATATCTGTTCATGTTCTTGCAATATGAACACCGCAGAGCTTTCCACAAGATGACTTAAATAGCTCTATTTGGAATGAATTGATCATTCATGAATGATTGGGGTGATTTTGTCAGGGAGTGCATCTGCATAAAAAGTAAAAATGAAATAAAAAGCAGAATTGTAGAGATTTTTGTGTTGGTTGAAAAGTAGTTGTGTGAATATCTTGCCATCTTACTGTGAGAGTTGAATGCTTGGGTGCATGCCCAGCACACAATGGATAGACACAATGCAACAATGGCACCACTGCACTCTGAAACCTATCGTTAGCCAATGATTTTTGCTGTGCCATGAGAGCTTTTTGTTGTGTTTGTGAGCCCACACCTGCTCTGTGACAGATACCCATGTGCCCAATAACAATGAGGCAGGCATGGAAGGAAAAAAGGACAAAAAGTTAACATTGTGTGTCAAAGTCCTCTGAATTGTACAGGACAAGTTTTAAAACTTGGCCTGTACAGCTCTGTCCTCTATTAACTCCCCAAATACTAAGTCAGATGTGCACATAACCCAGCTGCAAGCACAGCTCAAATTGTGTCATCTAAAAGCACCAAGAGAAGGATCAGCTGAAAAAAAAACATGCTGGTTGGAAATAAACACAGGGTCCCAAAATCACAATATGTATTCTACACTTCACCAAAATAAGTTTATTTTTTGTATCAAACAGCAAAATGTTTTACTTTGAGATAGTTTGCCTTATAAAGAGAATCCATTTCATTTTCACATCCTCGATGATGCTGCTGAAACAGTATATTGTGCAGTCCTAGTTGTGCATTTACCCACACAACAGTTTCTCTTTCTCAAGGTCAGGGAGAAGTCTCACACAAAATGCACCTATGTACAATTATTCCTTGGTTCTTACTTAGTTTTGTGTCCTTTTACTAATGGTGTTATAAGTGCTGATAAAAAAGCTGTATGTTAATATGACGAATTTTGTAGAAATCACAAATCGATGGATCAGACAGGCACTGGGCATGCTTGTGGTAACCTGCTGGGATGGAACGTGACTGGTCCACTACATTGCCAAGTGCTCTCCCTGCCCCACCCCACTGAACCCTATGTGAACTATCCATTTGATTTTATAAGGAAATAAAGCCTGCATTCATCTGCTCCATTAAAAAAGCCAAATCATCCACAAACCATGTATAGGAATATTGTAGTTTCATTACATGAAACATGACCGTTTCAAGAGGAAATAAAAAGACAGTTCCACATAGTATCAATCCCACTGCCACTATCAGTCTAACTTTTCTTGTACTGAGCACATTCAATTTGACTTGCTAGCAGGGAGTGGAGTGGTTAGCGGGTTAGTTTTTATTTTATTTTTTGCAGTAGATGTGTATTAGAAAAGACCCCTACCACTCACTCATACTGAGCCTTTGAGAAAATGTGGCTTGTTTACCGGATTGGGGTAAAGCACCTCCCTGCAGCTCACCATAGACCAGTATAGTGCAGCAGAGGTGGTGAACGAGAATAGAATAGAATACAACTTTATTGTCCAGCCAAGCCCAGAAAATCCTCTTTGGTCTGACCAGATACAGCAAAAACATCAAATTACATCACTACAGCAAATCTCACTGCATTGCACACAGATGTACACCAATTGACAACTGACACACAGTGTACAGCATATATTCAATGCAGAACTGTGCAGATTGATGCAATTTTTTCATTTGTGCAGTAGGAACAAAACACTCCTTATACATATCTATACTTGCCTGGGGTAATCTGTAGCATAACCCTGAGGAGAGTGCTTTTAGTCGGGATTCAAAATCACTCCTGTTCATATATTAGGTAACTGTGAGCTGCTAAATCTGAATTCCTTCTCCCTTACTCTGGAAGCAAGAACATCAAGGAACCATTGTTGCTTGTGTGCTGTCAGTTTCCACCCTTGTAAAAATGGCATCCCCGTGCAAAGTACTAGCTTAATTACATTCTCAGTTCCATGGTGATAACGTTGCTGTTCTCAAAATCAAATAGCTTTTCTATGGCGACACTCTTTCTACAAGCTACATTCTCCCAAGCACTTTTGAAGATCAGGTACAGTGGAGCTTTCTGCTGCGGAATGAAACTAGACTGCTAAGGATCAGTGAGTGAAGCCACTGCCGCACACAGACCTCTATGTGTAGTTACAGAAGCAACTCCGTATGACGGGGACGTCATGTACCAATCCATGGGTTGATGCCTGAGATGTGTCTGCTGCAGGAGAATACATGGACACACACACACCAAATATAATTTAGGCTACATGTTGCTGTTTTTTTTTAGCTATGTTGCTATTTGGCTGGGTGCGAGTAGCTCAGTGGTAGAGTTTGCGCTTCGGGAATTGACGAGCCAGAGGCTGCAGGTTTTGAACCCTACCACAAAGCATCAGGAAGGGCATCCAGCCTTAATCCTCCAAACTCTATGTAAGTCTGTGTCCACCCCTAAAACGTGGGGACTAATCATGATAAATGAAACGGATCTCTCGCTGTTTATTCTTTATACCCGTTATTCTTTTGCTACTGTGGCTTGAGTTGGGTTTCGAGTTAACTTACAGTTTGTACTGTAAATGTGCCCAGGTCTAAATTGAGCTTATCCGTGTAAACACGGGTGTACATGCATGTATGCACATAAACACGCACATAAAATCATGAGCGTACACACTCTCAACATCTGGTCTTTGTTATCATTATTATGCAGAACACATGTTTATTTTTATTGCCAAATTGGATTTTGGAGCAGAGAGTACAGAGAGCAGAGGTCATTGTTTAATAGACAATTGAACTAAACATTTATTTTCCTGCTTTTCCATTTGACGGACAGCTTTATTGATCACTGAGATAACATTGACTTGGAACAAAGTTGGGTCAATGTTATAATACATGTTCTCAATGTAGTAAAGAGCTTGTGCCATGTGCGGTAGTTTAGCTTCCTACATTTCTCTGGTGGGGGGTAGTCTCAGTGTAGAGTAGCTTCATCTGATGTAGAGTAACTGGTAGCTGAGCTTACTCCACTTTCCGAGTAGCTTGCTTGAAATTGCCCACATCAACACTAACACAGGCAATTTAATTTATTGTAAATGACTTCAAACTACATGGGAGCACTGTTTTACTGTAGATCCCCTGTCCAACTGAAGCTACCTACATCATCACCATCATGTTTCAATTCTTTCACTGGCTTGAGCAGCAAAGTTTGCTGCTGTACCAGTGTCATCCTATGCCCTGTCAAAGATGTAAACAGCAGTACTTAAAGCATCTCTGACCATGGTGAAGATTCCTCTTGATGCATTATGTAACATGGCTCTATGGTCCAGATGGATCAAATAATAATTTCTCAATGGAGAAAAATCCCAGATTTCAGCTTTAGTTTATATTTCTTAAATTCATCTTACTAGACATTGATTCAGATATTCTTGTCTTTGTGAAGCCCTGGTGAAGGTTTTTCCCTATTGTATATTCACTTACTCTAATGTAAATGTGTGTGTGTCTGTGTCCAGAGAGCAAGATCCCAGAGGAGGACCACATCATCTTGATAGACGGGCTTAATGAAGCAGAGTTCCATAAACCTGACTATGGAGACACCATCGCCTCCTTCATTACCAAGATCATTGCCAAGTTCCCCTCTTGGCTCAAATTGGTGGTCACGGTCCGGGTCAACCTCCTGGTAAGAAAGACCTTGTTATGAGGCAAAGTTTTGCTATGCTCTTGACGTACAAAAGACACGGCTCTCAAAATATGCCTAAAAGAATCATCATCATCCTGATAAATACATGAGTTTGACTGATGCTGTTTTTAGAAGGGCGAGAATTCATTAGGTTAGCTTTCAGTGATCCCTCTCTCAATGCAAATGTTGAACCTCACAGTGTCAAACATGTAAAGCTTGGTAATAAAGCTCAAGTGGAATCCAGTATTAACTTTCAGTAGTCCCTTTCACTGACTTGTATCCAATACAATAGATTCTGACAACTGTAAAATTTTTAGGGGTTTCAAGTGGTGTTCATGTTCTACTCTCTACAAGAGTCGTTCCTGTCAAACCGATTTATGAACACTCAAGAAGAATTGGGAGTCTGTAACCAGGGAAACAAGACAGCATGACAGGAAAAGAGGTGTATGGCGCTTTGAGCTGACTAGCTAGACGAAGTGACACAGGGTCAACCAGTTGAGGAGATGAGCTGGGCCAGCGTTTAGCTTACACCAGGGAGAGTCTGAGGATTTGACAAGCCTGATGAGCCACAGCAAGGCTGATTGTCTTGACTGAGCTGGAGAACTGAGCCTAAGCCTGGGGATAATGTATGAGAGTTGACTGACTGACGGCTAAAACAGAAGTTATTAATGCCCATTCAGAGACAAGCCCCACGATACTGCACATCAGTATGCACAGGAGTTCACTCTACACCACAGAGTGTAGCTCATTTGTTTATCCCGCATTCAAAATTCTGTTATGGCAAAGCTTCGTACATCTGTGCATGGCAGCACTTATACTTTACATGCGGGTCTTTTTTTTAAACATTCAGTTCCGTTAATCCTCTTACATTTAGGATGAATCTGTGATGTGGAAATAGTTTTTCTTTTACCCTTGTATATACAGCGGACAGTGTAGCTTGGATGAAACCATATCTGTGAAAGGGACATAGTAGTCAGGTTGTGATTGACACGGTGAGGCAGTTTTATATTGAATAGAATGTTAATCAGAACCTCTGGGCTAACTCCGTTTTATTTTTTGTACTTGTTGCAAATTAGAAATAACTTTAGGTATAGATTAAACAAAAAAAGGAGGTTGTGACAAGCCAGAGAAAGCATTCCCCCAAGGTGGACCTATGGACATCACAAAAAACTAGGGTGTTGGTCTGAGAAGTATTCAGTGGAAGACGAAAAAGTCTGCACCCCTATACTCTTAGATATACTTGTAGGGGCCTAAACTTGCAGAACTGACAAGCCAAAGGCAGCAGGTTCGAACGCACCATGGGGGGCCAGGAAGGGCATCCAACCTTAATCCTCCAAACTCCATCTAAGTCTGTGTCCACCCCCACAACATGGGGAGTACGTGTGACACGTAAAACAGACTTAACAGGAAGTGAACAACATTCAGATCACAGACCATGGGGGTAGAGAAGAGAGCGAATGCCAGTCCTATAGTGTTACTTCACACATTCCACAGATAAATTGGGTCTCAGGAAGGAGGAATGGGCCATTTTGATTGGCTTTTCTTCACTACTGACTAGGCCCCTTGTGGAGGTGTTTCTGACACCTAGCCCATCTTGTGGATTATTTGTGTGTGTCTTGTGTACATGTATTTTCACATGTGCTGCTCTTGCTCCTGTTTTCCTGTCACGACAATGAGCTGCAGAGGGAGTTATCTCACTGGGGCAATGTTTCTTTAGCCTCTCACAGGCGGGGGATTGGAGGATTAAGGTGCATTGATTTCCTCGAACCCTAGGAGGCAGATTGAAGTCTGGGCCAGACTCTGGCCTCAGTTTGCTAGAAAGAAGTGTTCCTGTCACCCTCCTGCATCTCTTGGTCTCTCCCTTCCCATCATTACATAGCCCAGCATACACAACCCAGTGGCAAATATCTGTTGTGACCTGATAATTTATTTAATCATTGCATATTAACTTCCCTACTGCTCACTGACCTTCCTCTGATAACATACAGAAAACATATTGAAGGTGCTCACAATGGGACACCTTGCCCTGGCAGTCAGAAGAGATGCTGGATAGCAAACTGTACATTTGACTTTGCATGTTCATATTCAGGAATCCATTTTGGATTGTTCTTGTAGACATTTTCTCATTGATCTAATTTGTTCACGGGAATGAGATAAAGCAGCACTGCTCTTCAAGTGTAGCCTTCTGATGTATCACTCACACCATCATAATCTTGTTTTCTCCCTAGGAAATCACCAGCCTCTTGCCCTTCTCTAAGATCTCCCTGGACGACCACCCCAATAACAAAGAGATCAACAGTGACCTCAATGCCTACATCCAGTACCGCATCAATGGCAGCAAGGATATCATGAACAACATCAGTCTCAATGGCAAGGCCGACCCCATCACTGTTGGCAAGCTGAGCAGTCACCTGATCTCCCGCAGCCAGGGCTCCTATCTGTACCTAAAATTGACCTTGGATCTCTTTGAGAGAGGCCACCTTGTCATCAAGAGTGCCAGCTACAAGGTGGTGCCCGTGTCGCTGGCCGAGCTCTACCAACTGCAGTGCAATATGAAGTTCATGACCAATTCGGCGTTTGAGCGCTCCTTGCCAATCCTCAATGTAGCTCTGGCTTCGTTGCACCCCATGACAGATGAGCAGCTGTTCCACGCTATCAATGCCGGCAGCATTTGCGGCGAATTGCCATGGGAGGACTTCCAGCAGCGCATGGAGCTGCTTTCCTGCTTCCTCATCAAACGGCGTGACAAGACACGCATGTTCTGCCACCCGTCTTTCAGAGAGTGGCTCGTGTGGAGGGCGGATGGAGAGAGCACTGACTTCCTCTGTGATCCAAGGTAAGAGTGCAGCTCCAGCAGGATGTACAGTAACCATACTGTCGTCGCTATGCTAAAGAGCAGCATTTAGGGATTGTAGAATAGCCCGCTGCAACATAGAGATTACTTTTGACCTGCACAACATAAGACCTTAATCTTATGTCTAGGAAATAGATTAAATTTCCCAAATAGTCAGACAATCTTCCCTTGAGGCCAGTCAAAATTTAAAGGATGACAGTTTTCAGCATTATCTCAATGCACATTTTGTGGGGATAACATTTCATTAGCAGCCATAATAATGAGCAGTATTCTGTGTGTCTCTAAAATGCAAACAAAGTTATGCAGGAAAATGTTCGCTAGTGATGTCAATGCACTGTGAATCAGTGTCTTTATGTGGCTTTATGGTAGTATTCTCTACATGTGTTGGATGTAGCATTATTTACATATTCATATACAATGAAGCCTAATTTATGTTGAAAATCATTATTATTTTTCCCTTTTAGCAAGATTATGGTTATATAAATTGAGGTACAATAGTCAATATAATCTTTGGAGGGCTATTAGAGTTGAGCAGATGGAAGCTTTATAATATTATTCTCACAACAAAAGGAGGATCTGACTTGGAATGTGGCATGTAATTCAATCTAGCAGTAGAGCGTCAGGGTTGTTAGGGGATGCTTGGAAAAAGCTCCTATAGACTATTCTTTAGATGTAAGAAATAATGGGCTATAGATCCTTTCTGAATTGTAAATGACACATATCGTTTTCTCAACATTTGAGTTGAGAAGTAAACCGTGATGTCGAAGTCCTTGGAGCTGTTTGTGCCGCAATGGAGAAAATCATGATCGATAGGTTCAGCGTGATTCATTTCTGCCTTGAAGATGTTCCTTCTCCTCAAAGAGATTGAACATCCTCACTCTGTCACTGTTTGTTGGAATCATATCAACCCACTCTTATTTTAACTCTTAAGGAGGTGGTAAAACAGCTCAGTTTGCTGCCTCCTAGTTTATCCACAGCTAAACCCGTTTATAGTCTTACAACCTTCAGGGACCTCGGTTTCAAAGGGAAAAACTAAATTTATATTTCCATCCCAGAGTAGCAGCTGACAGGTTATATTTCTCCCTTTGGTGCTAAGCCCTTGGTGTTTGGAAGCAGCACAGGGAATGTCACTATACATCCGTGCTATTCGATCTCCTGAGGTTAACCGTAGCTATTTGACAATGATCAGAAAAGGTCTGAAATATAAAGTAAAAATGAAATATATGGGATTCTCTATGTCTGACTGCAATGCAGATAAATGTGTAGAGCTGAGATCTGGTAAGTTTGATTATTGTACATAAGCAATTTCATCTGAAAACTGTGTCTCTGAAATGGGTTTAGAAAGTGCATCTTGATCATTACAAATCAAACAACACACTGAGTTGAGGTTATTGGAGGTATTTGCTTAAACTGTAGCATAAATGGCACCAATTCATTCCAACAGCAAATGCACAATGTTGTGAAAGGACACCGTGCATTACTTATAACCTGTTTGTAGACATCATTCACATCAGACATCAGTGTGTGATGTAAGTAATAAGATAAGGTATTCCTTTATTAGTCCCACAAGGCAAAATTTGCAATCTTACTTCATTTACCAATAATAACAAATAAACTTCGAAATGATCAAATGTATCGGTAGTTTAGAACTGAACCAGAGCTAGGACTTCCTTTTAGCCGATTAGAAATTGGCTCCAATGTAATAATTTATCCAGCTGGAGGCCATAGTGGCTCAGCGGTAGAGCCTATTCTTTGGGAATGGATGGGCCAGATGTTGCAGGGTCGAACCCAGCGCAGGATGTCATGAAAGGTATCTGGCCTTAATCCCCCAGGCTCCATTTAAGTATGTGTCCCCCACAACATAGGGAGTTATCTTGACACATAAAAATTGATCGTATAATAATTTATGCAGCCATGTGAAATAGTAATGATTAATTCGCTGTTTCTCACTTAAACTTGTATGAGTTTGCCAGGGAAATGACAAATCTGCAGATCAGGATCAGTTTACTGCTGTGCTCTTCATGCCCTGTGGGCCAGGCTAATGTGCATTGCTACCTAATTATGATTCGGGGGACAACGCAACCTTGTTAGCAACCGTTGTCACAGACACTGAATAAACTGGATGATGTCACTGCGTCTGGCCTTTGTACTTCCCACTGAGCTTTAGTCTCACCTCTACCCATACAGGGGCTGCTCTTAACAGACCAGTACCTGCCTTTAAGTCCTGCTCTTTCATCTTTCACAGCCTTCCAGTACTACCATCAGAAACAAAGGCAGATACTCTGGCAGGAAAGCCAAAGGTGGAAAAGGCTACTGCTACATAGCGGCATAGCTCAGTGGGTAGAGGGGACGTCTGGCAATCGGAAGGTTGCAGGATCGATCCCCGGTCCTGCATGTCGAGGTGTCCTTGAGCAAGACACTGAACCCCTAACTGCTCCCTGAGCACCATATGTTGGCAGCTCACTGCTCCTATACAATAGGTTGGGTCAAAAATTAAGAGAAATCCAAATTTCCCTGTGCGGTACTGATAAGGGAATCATTTATTTATTTTATTTATTCCCCCCTTTTAAAAGTGAATATACTGCCAAACAAACATGCACAAATACGCTCTACTGTACACACGTGGGCACATACCCATGTACACGCAGTGGAGGCATTAATAGAAAGGATTTTAACCAGATCAAAGCAAATTGCAATCATGCATGGACTTTTAATGAAGTTCTGTGTTCATTAACATCATAGTGAGCCCTGTTGAAGAAGGGAAGGAGAGCACAAGGCTTGCATTCTGTTAACCCCCCACTCACCCACCCACACACCCCCAGCACTAGTTAGGCAGGGCTGGTCTCGTCTGGACGGAGTTTTGTAGCCCTAATCACACCAGCTTTAGATGGAACGGTCCATAATGAAGTGGAAAACCTGCTCACTCGCCTCGAGAATAAAGTGAACATTTCAACAAATCATCTTCAGCTTGAAACGAAAAGGAAAGGAAAAGCTCACTTTGACTTGCCATCTGATCTGCATGAGTCTAGAGCATGCAGTGGGCAACATCAGAATCTGCACTGGGGTATTTTCTTCCTCACAGAGAATTTGCACCACCAGTTGTTTCTTGAAGATTCTATTGGTATGCATCAGGTGTGTGGTTTTCCCAGACTTCTTCTGTATTTTTATGGTTTAATTTGATTTGTTATTCAGCTTCTTTCTTTCTTTTTCTGTTCTCCAAACCTAGAACTGGCCACGCTCTTATGGCCTTCATGCTGTCCCGTCAGGAAGGGAAACTGAATCGTCAGCAGACGATGGAGCTGGGACACCACATTCTCAAAGCACACATCTTCAAGGTAAAGCTACATGGCACGCACGCATGCTAGTCCATTCCCTCCAGGAGTTTCATGGTGTGCCCTGTGTTTATCTATGAATTATGAATATGGATTTACCAAAAGATAAGCCTCTGGGTGTGGGGAGAAGCACTGAGAGCTCACACAGCTGTGGTTTATGTTGTGTGTGTGTGTGTGTGTGTGTGTGTGCGTGTGTGTGTGTGTGCATGCCTGTGTTTGTGTGGGCATTTTTGCATGTGGACAGGGTTTGAGTAAGAAAACAGGTGTGTCGTCCAGTGTGCTTCAGGCTTTGTGGATCAGCTGTAGTACAGACGGCCTTTCTGCAGCCTTGGCCTCCCTGAGGAATCTTTATACCCCCAACGTCAAGGTAAGGACATCTCGGGTACAGGTGAATATACATATGCACATGTGCTACATTGGTACATTTACACGTGTCAAGTCAAAGTGACATTTCCGTCAACTCCGGCGTCTAGTTTTTCATGGTGATTTGTGTTGACAGCAGTATTATTGCCATCTCCTCACCTCAAATGTCCTCTGGGAGTATTTTTTATTTCAACTGATGGTGACGGGCCGTGTATTATAGTAAGCATCAGGGTCAGTTCCTGGAAGCGCTCGCTTTTGGTGATGACTGTGAGTCCAGCACTGATGAATAACACCATTGAGAGCTGCATAGAAATGCTCATTGGCCCAGATTGATGCGTCTTGCTCTATTGCCATTAGCTTGATCCATTAGCCCTGATCCATGACTATCTCTGTTGCTCTCTGCCATGTCCTTCTAAGTAATTACTACCAAGTGCCCTTCACATTAGCAGAAATTTGATAAACAGAAGGCCATGTTAATGGTAGTGCAGAAAAAAATGTTTATTTTTTCAATTCTTTTTTAAACCATTGTGCCAGCTATGCATGTGGCTTCCCACTTCACTTCAGAGGGGGGAATTCACTGACTTTTCCAAGAAGGGCCTTTGTGCCTGAATGATTTCTTCTGGGTTATAGAAAAATGATGACGTATTCTTCTTCTTTAATCAACATTAGTATTACAGCCAGGTTCCATCACTTGTCTTCACCTGTTCATTATTTTTGAATTATTTTGTTAAAGTACAACATCACTCAAAAGGACAGCCACAGAGTAGCCAGATTCTGTCCTCTGGGGATGCATAGAAGCTGTGTTGTTAATTGATTCCACTGTAGTCTCAATAAATAAATAAATTTCTATGTTCCCGATTCTAACACTCATTTGACTCTCTGGCCCTCTTTGACTATTTATCATTCATTCATTCATCTAGGAAGAGAATGTTGCACTGATTACAGCGTTCACTAAAACACGACAACCTCACTCTTGTCTGTTTTCTCTCTACCTGTAGACCAGTTTTCAAGATCATAATGAGACAATTGCAGGGAAATGAGAATAAGAGCAAGGCTTCTAATTTATTTTAGGCTCTCTAGATTGAATGAATGCGACTGCCTATGTTTCATAACCATAAATCCTTATAGGTTTTGGTACACTTTGTATTGCTTTGATAATAATACCCTTACTTGTGGTTTCACTTATGTTCCAATTCTAAAAAGCAAGAAAAAATCCACAATTGATTTCTCTCTCCTAGATATTAGCTGTTATTTATATAATTTCATTTCTTGACCAATCAAGGTGAGCCGGCTCCTGATGCTGGGCGGAGCTAATGTGAACTACCGTACAGAGGTGCTGAACAACGCTCCAGTGCTTTGCGTCCAGTCTCACCTTGGCCACCAAGAGATGGCCTCACTGTTACTGGAATTTGGGGCGAGCGTGGATGTGGTGTCCGAGAACGGCATGAGCCCCCTGTGCTTCGCGGCCGCTGCAGGTCACCTGGGCCTGGTCATCCTGCTCTGCAAAAGGGGTGGCAAGGTGAGGGGTCTGCCTTCATCACCTCTGTCTGAGTAATGTCATAATCTGACACTGTCTATTAATTCTTGCCCTGCTGCCATAATGGATAGGCTTGAATCGTCAGTGTCTGACACTCCTTAACTTTTGCTAGTAGCAGTTGTGTGGGTGTTAAAAGGGAAACAGTCATGATATTCAATGTTCTCTCTCTCTCTTCCCATCTGTTTCTCTCACCCATGAGTGACATCACTGGATTGCCCGCTCATATGTAAATGAGAAAACTCACTCCCTGGTTTGCCAAAAGGCTGCATTGTATGATAAAATGTGAATATCACTGCTACGTACTTTCAGCTCTATTGAAATATATGATAACAGTGCTACTTACAGGTATATCATGTTGTGTTATTCATTATTTATTTTACAATGCAGCAAGATTTGAACTTTGATAGCAGAAGACTGCTTAGTGTTATGGCTGCTAATGGCGTGTTATCCCTACAACATATACATAACATAACATAGAGATAATGATGAAAATCTTAACTATTTCCCTTTTAAGCCAATCCATGTTTTAAGCATACAGATACTGGTCAGCTGCATCAACTGACTGAATAGACCAAAGGTATTTCAACAGATTTTGGCAGAAGTATTGTGTTTTTTAAAAAGTCATTATTTCCACATAGTAAAGCTGATAGTGGTATGTGGCCCAGGTTGACCATGTGGATAAGAGTGGCCAGTGTGCGCTGGTCCATGCTGCACTCCGAGGACACCCAGAGATCATCCAGTATCTGTTGGAGCTGGAGTGGAGCCTTGAGGGCCAACAGCAGGACTGCAGTTTGAAGAACAAAGCCCTACAGCAAGCTCTGATCGCAGCATCCAGTATGGGACACACACAGGTCAGACTAACACACATACACACACACAAACAACTCCGACTCATCCAAAACGCACATAGATGGTGATTATCATTTTATGTAATTAGAGCTTGTGGATATTTAATAATGGCATTAGAAAAGTGAATGAATGCTATGTTTAGGTGACTTATTTTTGTATATCAGTGTAGATCAGTTATTCACCACACAAAGCCATGTATTTAAGAGGAAAACTAAGGCTACTATAAACAGTCCATAACAGTTGTTTCCATTGCCCTTCTCATTGAATACAGAAGAAGCAACACATTCTATGACCTTTCCTGTCTTTCACAGCAAATAGATAACTCTACTACATTGTCATCCTTTTATCGCAAAACAAAGCACAGAGTATTTTGAAAGCACCTGGCTGAAAACCTCAGCACAACTTATTCTTAGTGATGACGTACTCTGCAAGCTGTTGGTCTTCCTCACCGGTCTGATAGCAAAGGAAAGGTATTGATCGCAGCACTATAGCTCTAGCTGTCCGGGTGTGCTGTGGGCACTACATTTATTTTGGCCTCCTCATTAGCTAGGTTGTGATCCTCAGACTTGTATTTTTATACCTTGTAATAATAGATCTGAGCCAGACTAAGCTATTGACCCACTTACACCTCAACTGTAGCCAGAGAAAAGGAGACCTCCCTCCAATGTTCAAATATTAATCGGATGGGTCTTGGCTCACATAGCGCCCTGGTCAAAGACTCGCCAGTTCTCACCACTGTGATATAGTTACCATATGCTATAGAAGCACAATTTTCCTTTTCAGCTATTGATCAGCTAAATTTTGTTGCAGCACTCCACTTTTTTCTTTTGGGTATGTTTATGACTGGAGCAAGCGGTGTAACCTCTCAGGGGGTTATTTGGGATCTTATGCTGAAATGTTGCATCATTAATCAAAGTTTCTTGTTTGGCAGGTTGTGAGAGGCTTGCTGACATTGAAAAATGACCATGCTGTTCAAATTGATGGCCATGATACACTGTGGGGAGAAACAGGTATGTTTTCATCCATCTTTTTTGCAGTGTGAGTCCCCCTATTGTGTATCACCTGCTATTTTTATGTGTCTGGACCCCTCTGCTGTAATTCTTTGCTGCAGCTAAACATCTTCTATCTCTCCCCTGCATCATAGATGTTCTTTTACGAGATGTAGGGGCCCATGTCGGTCCCAAATTCAGTACAGTATGGGGTCATTCTTACAGCTGGTCCAATTTTTACTTTCCTTTTCTTCCTAGCAAAAGCCATCATTACTGTAGTCATGTGGGGTTCTACTTAAGCTTTTTATGCCATCTTTTACTGATTGAATTGTGGTTATCTTTTCTAGTTCAGAGCTTTGTTCATATTCATTACCATTTCAGCCAACTACACAGTCAATCCCACTTGCTAGGTAAATATACAAAGAAAAGAAAATCATCGTGTAATAATCTTACAGGGTGATATTGATTATTAAGTGCTATGAATTTTGATCAGACTTTAAATTTGACTTGTTAAAGTCTTAAGGTTAAAAGCAAGGTAGATGGTTTTTCTCTGCCAGAGGGGGATTATTCATTTGGATGCATGTTTGGATTTATGTCTGTCCGTGGCTAATCTCACAAACTACTACCTATCAGCCTAAAGATGTTGGGTACTTATGAGTGTGTGATGAAGAACCCCTCATGGTTGGGATGATTCCCACTTGCTCTCTGCATTCATTCTCCACCTTGCTTGACCAAAGTTGCTTCCCGTCACTACCTGCTGAGTCAATTCTGCATGAGCAACTTACTTGAGTCAGATCAGCTAGAGATGGTGGCTAAACCGAAACGTAATGTATTGGGCTTGAAAGTAAATGAGAAGTCAATTGTAATTTGCACCCCAGGAAATCATTCACTTATGATCTCAGAGCTGGAGAACTGGAGGAACACCAACATGATTTACCTTATTCACTTTGGCACCATCTGGAAATTCCATATTGTTCTATATTGAAACTCTGATCTTAAGATAACATTTCAAGAGTTGGATTAATCAGAGTCACAGGTGGAATTCATCTCAGTAACTAAAACAAAATATTTCCCAAGACTGAGCTGTTTTCCTATGAGCAAAAGCCAATCAACAGAGCAGCCATACGCCTTGATTTATTTATTTATATCATGAAAACCACGACAGTTGCACACATTTGATATCTTGGAATAAGGGCTTTGAAATTACGATAGCCTGATCTCTGTCATTTCGTGTCAGAGGGGGTCACATTCATGCAAGGCAAAACATCTTTATTTGGTAGATTCTTTATACCTTGAGTGCTAGATGCTAAAATCTTTTTCCCACATATTTCCCCTTCAAACGACTCGGCACTGTGTAAGATTCTTACAAAGGCAGGCAAAACATTGGTGCATTTGTCCATGTGTGGGTGTATTTCCAGTAGGCAAAACTGGGGGTGTTTTGTAACTATGCCCAAGGACCAGAGAAGTCAAGATACGGACGCCTTGCAGGGATGTGCACACTGCACACTCCTCTAGTCTGACTTTTCTTTCTGAAAGGAGATTTGATGGCAGGAAAGTTTGACGTACTGCCTGATAAATGCTAAATGATTGGAAAAGATAGCAGTAGAGAGAGCTTGCCAATTGGGATTGAATGTCGGAGATGTCGGTTATTGTTAATGGGATGGTGAAAGTCACTTGAGATTGATTGTGGAAATGGTGCAGAAAGCCAAGTGAAGCCGTGGCAAACGACATGAGTCTAAAAGCATGAGTTGGCTGTCAAGTTTCAGACTATGCTATATGAAAGCTGAACAAATTACCAGTGATATATATTGAGCCTGACAAAAGAATAATAAAATAAATCTCAAAGCGACAGCATAATCCTCAGACTCCGAATTACTCTGGAGATCTAATATTTCACTGTTACACATCAGGCACGTCCTGATAAACATTAGCGGTGCATCAGTGTCATCTTCCTGTGTATCAAGGGAGTAAACACAGCTCTTTAGGATGCTTATTAATACAGCATAAGCCCTCTGGTTACCACCCAAGTTGGTTTTGTCATCGGCTTAGCTCCTTGTGGAAACGCAAACACTGGAATGAGATAGAGACAAACTGACGCCACTAGCTCGCCTTGTCGCCTGTTATGAGGATGTGTGTTCTGGAGGGTAAGAAATGGAAATTTTAAAAGCTAGCTTTGAGAGAGCAAAAACACAGCAGCAGCAGCAATGCAAGTTGGGAGCTCTTGATACAAAGGGTGAGGATGGAAACTTTGTCTTCAACATTTTTAACATTTTGAAGCTTTCACTGATGTTTTCTGATTGTTTCATTTAATTTCATTCATTGCTTGTTTGTGAGGTTCATTTCCCCTACAGTCTTTACTTTTGAGGGCTTTGAGCTGTGTAGCTGAGGTGAATATCCAAACAGTGTATCTTCTGAGCAACAAATTAGAATAGAGTTGACTTAAAAAAAACATATTATAGGAGCCAGGGGAAGGATTTGAATAAGTCTCCTGTCTTTCTCCCAGTTCTGTGTCAGCTTGGTTTAGCAATAACAATTGGTCCCAGGATGTAGGTCAGCCTATTAGTGGAGTGGCTATCTGCAGTGCTGCTACAGCTGGTACTTCAGCAAAATGCATTGCCTGGCTTCACCACTGCAGTACCTCAGCTATTATTCCAAGCTGGAAGAGGACGAGTCCCTCTTAAATGTCCCCTCTGTGCAACCTGCTGTAGCCATCGTGACTCAATTGTCTGGAATTGAATGTTGTTTATAAGGACAGAGGTACATTCTTGCTTCACAATCAACAACTGTTGGTCCTCCACTGTTTATTACCAATGCATCCCGCTCAGACTGGGTGTTCAGGGTTTTAACCTGCTTCACATCTTTGGGGGAAATTGCTAAACATGATTTGCAGCCCAGCCTTCCCTCTATTGGACCATCTGACATAATTGTTACTGTGAATAATAGCAGCCTTGCCCTCATACTTTTCCTAAAGTCACAGAAGCCACCTGTAGCAGCAGCCCAATGTGTTGCTCTGAGCTCTTTTTATCTATTTGATGTTTAAATCACAGCTATGACCCTCCCTGGCATCCATTGTGAGCTAATGAAATGGCAGGTCACAGGTGGTAACAGTGGGATGGTGGGCTGAAACGCCAGTGACCTGAAACGAAACGACACGCACCAGGCGCCCTCTCCACATGACTGCATATTAAAATCTCATTCCACCCACATGGCGCAAATTCAAAACAAGCCCAGAGACCCTCTGTATCGAAGGAAACACCCCGGGTAAACATGATTGCAATGATGACATTGATTTTGATCATTTGGTCATCCACAGTGGAGGCGGGTTGGGGTTGGTTGCTTTAATAGAGCAGACATAAAAGCAGCATTTACCACTCAGTAACATGTTTTTCTTGCTCAGAGCATTTAGGAGTGATCAACACAAGGGCAATGAAGAGCTTCTACTCTCATCAAAAAGCTGAGCAGCTACTAGCAAAAGACCCACACAGAGACTGCTTTGCTCAGTGAAATGTCAACTGGTAATGACACCCAAAGCCTGTTTTCTGCCATTTCATATGCAGATTTAACAAATTAGATTTTTAACAGCCCACACCTTGATGTAAAAAGAACAGAACTCCGATGGACTCAAAACGCTCACTGAAACGTGCCTTTGAAAACTGATACCCGTTACTGTCGCTAAGGTGATTAAAAGTCCGTCTCTGAGAAATACTTAATATTTAAAATTCAATGGGAAATTACCTTTCCGTGAACAAGCCCTGTGGGTCCTGTATTTGAACAGAGGCAGATTGGATTGTGTAGCTGTGTGGTCTTTCAAAATCCCTTCAAAGAGACTTACCCTAAATTACCCTCCTTGTCTAGGAGATCTTATAGTCTGCCTGATCAACAGGATCTCACTCTGAGGTGTGAGAGAAAGATAGCAGCATTATAAAGGGGTTGAAGGAGGAAGACTGATGGATTCTTTCCATTACGTAAGCCTAATCATAGTCATATATTTTACTAGGTGTGGTACACAACATCTTTTTGGGTTACACTGTATAGGTAGCTCAGTGGTAGAACATGCACTTCAGGAACTGACGAGTCAGATGTTGTGGGTTTGAATCCTTCCCGGCAGGAGGGGCTTCTGGCCTTAAGTCTCCAAGCTCCATCTAAATCTGTGTCTATCCCCACAAAATGGACCTCTCTCAGAATTAAAAGAAAATGGTAGATTCTCAATAGCAAAAGCTTTTGTCTACAGCGTTTAATTATTGTCACGCCCTTACAGAAAGAATAACATTGCAGTGGGGAAATTCTCAGGCTTTTTACTATAATTAAATATATTTCTTTCTCAACGTAGGAACTAATCATGACATGTAAAAATGGACCTCTCATTAAAATGAGAAATGCAATAGCGGGCAAGTCTTTTGGTGTATATATTGTGTTTTTTCTGTCAACTGTAATTGCGGTGAGACTCCATTTAAATGATAATCAAATTTCCATCACCAGGCTGAGCTTTTATAATGAATGCAATGCTAAGTCTGTGTGCTTGGTTCTCCTCCATTATTCAAAGTGTGTCAGTTCTGTGCAGTGCTGTTATGAATCTTTTAAACCCATATCAGGATTAGAAGAATATACTTTTATTGCCACTGTATACATACATAGATACAAATCCAGGCAGCTGTGTGCATTAGGAGCAGTGGGCAGCCATAGTATGTCACCCGTGGACCGACTCCAGTTCTTCATCATTGCTTTGGTCAGGGGTGCAGGCAGGTCTATTAAACTTAACATGCCTTTTTAATGGTGGAAGGAAACATACGCTTGTGACCCTGAGGTACCTGCTGAATATGAAGAAGGGTTTCATCACAATACAAATGCTCAGATCACCCTGCCACCAAGAACTTGCCATCAGGAAGAGAAACTTGCGAGATCTTTAGTAGCATCTGCAGCTTCTGCTTGTAGCAAAGCATCTTTAATATTTATCTCATTTGAAAACTAGTTTTGGTTTGATATCAAGCTTTACCAGATAATGCAATGGAATTCATTACATTGAAATATTTGGTGTTTCAGTGATGTTGAATATGGTATTTTTGTAAATGTAGTTGACGGCTTGTCCCACATATCTTATGAGAGTCCCAGCTGCTGCTGCTGTTCCCCAGAGTACAGACACAGGCTAAGATTAGGCCTGCCGAGAGACATTGTTCTCTACACCGCTTTGAGTGATGAAATCCATCCTTTGGTGGAACAGATGGAGGGTGTGGTTGTTTGGCTATGATGACTCTCCCATTCAGATGGGTGATGTCAGTCAGCCACGTGAACTTGGCGCCTTAAGTCTCCAAGAGGTGAATCAGAGTGGAGAGCCGTCCTCATTCTAACTTTGGATCTCTCTGGTTTTGGAAAGCCAACACTCGTCTAAGACCGGCCCATCTGCCACCTCACAAAAATAAACTGTGAGCATTGAGCAGCCTCAAGAAACTGTTTTAGCATGGTCCATTTAAACTCTGATTAGGAGACATGGAGAGGTGAAACGTTTAATTATTGTTTTTTCCCCTTTTTTAATTGGTTGGTTGTGACTTAAAAGGATTTGTGTTCCGTTTAAGCCTTTTCCCAAATAAATGAAACCTGTTGTCAAAGTCAGGTCAAGCAAATTAAAAGATTTGTTTGCCTGTTCTCAATTAGATCAATTCAAACCAATTATTCTTAATGCACACAAGGCGAAGCTGAGGCAATGGCAGCTCCAGGCAGAAAGTTAATGAGTTTAACAGGCATGTCCTAATTGTCTGGTTTTATAAACTCTGTTGGCATTCAGCAATAGCCTGCATCTCCTCCTGCTTCATATCTTGCTCTTGAAAGAATAGGAAGGATTGCAGGAGCATTGTAAAAACTAATTGGAACCAAATACAGCCATCCTTTATGTTGGGGGGGGTATGACACTGAGTCACGCTCTTGCTGGGTAAACAGGCTCACATCGTCATTATCATCTGTGACCATTGTTGTCAGGTTGGTGAAGTCTGTCTTTTGCAGTCACACACATGCATTTTTATCCTTGGTTAAATCCTCTTTCTGTGGTGCCCTTCTCAGCAATGCTATCTTAAGACCCTGCTGCCACTGCTGCACTATACTTTCCATCATCTTCTGCAGGGCTGTTTGTACAGGAATTCTATGTAATGATTTGGCCGTCTGGTTGCTAACAGCTATGCACGGGATGTTTCCACAGCCTTGACGGCGGGTGCGGGCCGGGGAAAGATGGAAGTATGTGATTTCCTGTTGGAGCAAGGCGCAGTGGTGCACCAGGTCAACCGCCGGGGGGTATCTCCTCTGTTCTGTGCCGTCAGACAGGGACACTGCCAGGTGAGCTGCGCTAAGCGTCTCTCCTATGCTCGACTGGCCCTCATGCAGGCTACTCCCACACTACATTCATGCTTTAAAGACAATTTGACTGTGGGCAAGAAGCATGTGTGCTTTCATGAATCCGTTTCTGAGACTCTGTGTTTCAGTATGTGGATTTATTTCTGTTCCTTAGATAGCAGAGCTGTTATTGCAGCATGGTGCAGATGTGAACATCAGCGACAAGCAGGGCAGGACCCTACTCATGGTGGCCGCCTGTGAGGGACACCTGAGCACAGTCGACTTTCTGCTTTCCAAAGGTAAGCTACGGTACTGAACCACAAGAGAATGTCCACTGTTAAGCTTCAATACAGCAACAAAGCTCATTAACAGCTTTAATTAAACAATTGACTTTTGCTGTGTTTTATCTAAAAGGCGCCTCTCTGACTGCGATGGACAAAGAGGGATTGACGCCACTGAGCTGGGCATGTTTGAAAGGACATAAGAACGTGGTGCAGTTTTTGGTAGAGAAAGGTGCAGTCATTGACCACACAGACAAGAATGGACGGACTCCGCTGGATCTGGCGGCCTTCTACGGAGACGCAGAGATTGTATGTAAACACAGATTAATTAGTTCAATTAGGACAACATGTTCACTCATACAACCCCACAGTGAGAGGCAAAGGTGCATAGACACTCCCTGCATACATGTGCAGGCAAAAACACACACAAACCAACCGTCAAGCTCTAGACCCACCCCTCGGTTTAGCGTTAAGTGAAAGCAACACTGTGACATTATTGAACACACACTGCCTTGAATTAACCACGCGTTCTACGACAGACACCAGGTTTTCTTTTTAACTGCTTGTCCTCCCTGTTAGGTCCAGTATCTGGTGGAAAGAGGAGCAGTGATAGAGCATGTGGACTACAGTGGGATGAGGCCTCTGGATCGGGCAATAGGCTGTCGAAACACCTCTGTGGTGGTGACTCTGCTGAAGAAGGGGGCCAAACTGGGTAAAGAACCATGCTTAATATACCACCGCTATGCTAGGATGTGTAAGCCTACTGTATGATTGTGTGTATAACCGGATATGTATGCATGTTTAGCCATCTGCACAGATATGGCCCACTGTATGTACAGAATATTCAGTATAACCTGCTCCACAGCTTACATCTATTGAACAAATGTTGAATATTGTGTACGTATGGGGTCTGTCGTGGTCAGAAAGGCACATATGGGGAGACACAATATTGTATTTATTTTCCAAGTTTATTTAAACAGGTCATATGTAAAATGTTTAGTATTATATTATCTGAATAGTCGTGTATGGAATCAAAAAGGGGCTTTTTCTCTGTTTGTGCCACACGTATAATGGGTCAATTGAGGAGTTAAATGGGTCACATATAAAGCTTAAATGAGGCACAAAGATGTATGGTGTTTGGTCAGGAGCGTGCTCAACAACCATGTCACCACATTCAGATAAGCATCACACAGTCCATTTCTACCTCATCTTTAAACACCACTTAACAGCTAGTTCACTCCAACAGCGTCACTGAATTGTATTTATTTCCCCACAAATACATCCTTATCCTCCTCATGCTCTCAACGTTAACTAAGATGAGGTATAATAATGCTCCATCTCGGTTTATCTTCCCCATATGGTTAACGTCAGTAGCACAAAAGCTCTCCCTCTCTCGTCTTCCCACTATTCTCTGTATTCACGCGCTAACACTTTTCACGGCTGCGTCCATCCATGCGCGAGTGTCCTTCCATTCGCTCCCTGAGGAGCCCCACGAGGCCAGTTTAAGAATATGACTTGTCACCTAAATGACATTCACTAGCTGATTCGGGCCTGAAGCTTATCTGTAGTGCACTCTGCTGTCTCAAACATTTGCTTAGAGACAGTGTGTCAAATTCTGTTTTGACTTGGTTAACTGGGTTAACGGACTGTATGCCTCCCAGGACAGGGCTTAGGCCTCTCTCCTGCTTCAACAGCAGAAGTACACACACCTGTTTCTTTACCCCTCTTGTTAGACTCCCCCCTTTAAATGCAAATGAATGCTCTCATATTTACTGCATGATTTCCACTCTTTTCAGTATCTCATTCCCTTCTTTTCTCTTAACTGCTTTCAATTAAACTAAGGCTACAGAACGTCGCCTTATGATCGATCAGGTACAATTTTTAGGTAACTCTATCTCGTACCATTTTCCAGTGAATATAGTCATTCTCTTTTTGGAGAGACACCAATGTGACACAGTGTCACTCTCCTTTCCTCTCCGCCCTGCAGGGAATGCGGCTTGGGCCATGGCTACGTCCAAGCCGGACATCCTCATCATCCTCCTGCAGAAGCTGATGGAGGAGGGCAACCTGCTATACAAGGTAATTATGAGAGTTTGCACGGAAACCAGTTTATCAGGGTTGAGGTTAATAAGCGCTTTGCTTAATAAACCATCTGTAAGAGAAATATTCCAGAGTGACCTCAGAAACTGATATTAAACTGGATGATGCCTCATCTATAAATAATGGTTCAATGTGTGGTTGATATGAAAGTAAACATGGACCAGTTAAACATACAAAATGAAGCCATTTATATATATATATATATATATATATATATACATACATATATATATATATATATATATATTTTTGGGA